>CACVCL010020706.1:0-78182 GCA_902729485.2 Mus minutoides | reverse complement strand
CAGGAAATAAAATACCACCAAAATAACTAAAGGAACTCACCAATCCAACACTGACAGAGTCCTATAAACTATCTGACAGAGAGTTCAAAGAATTATCCAAAGACATTCAGTGAACTACAAGAAAACAAACAAACAAACAAAAAAGGGCAACTAAATGATAGCATACTAAACAGAGCAAAACAAAACAACAACAACAATCCAGAAAGGTGTTGAAGAGATGGCCCAACAGATAAGAACACTGGCTGCTCTTCCAGGGATCTAGGTTCAATTCTCAGCACTCACATGACAGCTCACAACTAGCTGTAATGCCAGATCCAGGACATCCAATGTCCTCTTCTGTCCTCCTTGGCACTAGCCATGAAGGATATGCACAAAATATTTTGGATTCTAATGAGAAGGTCAACATAGCTAGAAAGTGTTTATTTTTTTTTAAAGAATTAGTTTCTAGATTTCTCATTTAAAAATTATTTTATTATTTTCTTTGTATGGATGTTTTGCCTGTATAAACTAAAACGCTTCCAGCCAGGCATATACCCAAGGCTCAGGGTCATGGAACTCAGTAGAAATCACTGATGCATGAGATAATGAATGTTCCCCCAACATCACCGCCTCACTTCCCGTGTCTCTGACCGATCTTGGACATCATTGATTTTGTTCCACTTGTTTTGTGACATTATTGATGTTGAGAATAAGTCAGCAAGCCCCTCCCATGATGATCCTCCTACCCTGAGACAATAGCAACAGTGTTTGCCCTTTCTTAGTTACACCTTTTTGTTTGTTTGTTTGTTTGTTTTTGTTTTTTGTTTTTTCGAGACAGGGTTTCTCTGTATAGTCCTGGCTGTCCTGGAACTCACTCTGTAGACCAGGCTGGCCTCGAACTCAGAAATCCGCCTGCCTCTGCCTCCCGAGTGCTGGGATTAAAGGCATGCGCCACCACACCCGGCTTCTTAGTTACATCTTCAGCTATGCTTTTAAAAGCATATACTTTAAAAATGACAACAATAAAAGTTTTTTAAATGTATCCACTATAAATACCACTATTCTTAGAAGACTGGAGGAGAAATTTTACAGAATTAAGATGACCCACTGAAGAAAAGCCCCATTTTTAATAGGCAGAAAAACAACGGTACCTCAAAGTCCCATACTGATACCACAGTGGCGAGAAGGTGGGATGTGTTGACACATGAAACTCTAGACTCAGTGACAACTCACAACGTAACCACATCCTCTAATGTTTTTTATTTATTCACAAGAAGTGAGGAAAACTACTTCCTTTGTTATTCTTATTTCTATTTTTTCCTTATCTTTGAGTTCCTGACTTTTACAGGAAATATCTTTTCTCTATCAGACAAAATGTTCTGAGTTTTAGCATAAGCGTTCTAAAATGTCAGGGCTTCCTATCAATTTACAAATGAGAGTAAAGTGAAGTTTGTTGAACTTTGAGCACCATATGCCAAGAGAGGCAACTTCTGTGTATCCCATTGACTCGTGCCAACAACTGTGAAGGATGGGTCAAGATACAGAGATAGAGATAGAGATAGAGATAGAGATAGAGATAGAGATAGAGATAGAGATAGAGATAGAGATAGAGATAGAGATAGAGATAGAGATAGAGATAGAGATAGATACACATACACGCACACATATATATACATATACATACATATATACAAAGATATATATGTGTATATATATATATATATATATATATATATATATATATATATATATATATATATATATATATATATATATATATATATATATATATATATATATATATCTTTTTCTGCATATAAAAGCATGAATAATGATATTTTAGTGCTCACATTTTTACTTTTAAGCCCCTTGGTTGCATAGATGACAAAGCTGTTTTAAGTCATCAGTGCGAGACAGCTTTGTTTTGAGTAATTATTCTTTCAGCATTTTGCCCATTTTCAAATGTTTTCCTCTTCCAGTTCCCTGCCCAAGACAGCAGGAAGGCTGGAGAAAAGTCAGCCTGTTCTCTTGTTCTTTCGCAGGACTTTAGTGGAGAATCATAAGTAATGTTCTTCAAAGAAATAAAATATGATTTACCAGTAAAAGCAGACAGTGTTGGGTGGGCAGGTAGGGGTTAGGAGAAAGGTCACATTTCAGTGAAAAGCAGATTCGATCCAAAAGCAAATGCTTAGGAAAAGGACAATGGGAACCTTGGGCTCAGGCACTCCAAGAACTACAAACTCAGAAGGCACCCTGGGAAAGCCCCACTTCAAGTTCAAAGTGTCTGCATCTCTACATTAGATTAAGCAAAATCCAGCATCAATGCAGGAAGACACTACAACAGTAATACATTACATTCAGTATTCTATAGCAATACCAACCAAATCAGAAATCAAGCTACACCTTTAGAGGAGAAATAATTTTTAACACCCATGTCCAAACATCTGCCTTAACATTGATTATTATTGTCTTCTCGTGAAATAATATCTGATCATATTTCTATTACCTGAAAGCTAGACTTACTTCCTTGTGTATTTTCATGGTAGGTTTAAAAATTCAAGTAAAAATATGTACTCTTAGGGATGAAATCACATTGCTTTTTACGAATTCATCTCACTGATTCCCAAATTGTCTCTGGATATTTTTAAGTTATACGTTCTGCTTTTTCATTAAGCTTTCATACAGTTGTGAGATGCTAAGAAGCCCGTTCCCAATATCCTCTCCAATGCTCGTGCATCCAACCCATTACTGTCTTTTGGAAGTGGAAAGGGATCACATTTTAAACTGCCTAAATAATTGTAATAAGCATTACATTAATTTAAAACTTTGTAAATAAGCATGAAATTTTAATTACTTTGTGAATATGGAGACTCTAATTGATTCTGGCTGGACCACAGTAGCTGCAGAACACACCCAAATCACAGTAAAGCTGCGATCAGAGGAGAAAATACCAAAGAAACAAATGATTCACCCACTGTTTTATTCCTGCTCCCAGAAATAGCCATGTAGAACTCTAATCATTACCGGAGCATGCTGGGAAATCTGTCCCTTCCAGTAAGATATTCACAGCATGAATTTAATGAGTATCGAATACAAATAGAAAAAGGGCTTGTTTAGCCTCCGTGTCTCAAGAATGGTCACTTAATTAAATTACCTATATTATGGTACAGACATGATAAGAGGTAATACCCCATAAAAATAATATTACAGGCTGTTTAATATGATAGAAAGATATTAGTATTTTAAGAGCCCATTGATCTTATCTTTTGCAAAATGAAATTTACTTGCAAATAAATCAAAGTTTTTTTTTTTTTTAAGCTTGGAGCTTATGTAATATACAGAAGGATTACTTTAGGAGGAAAAATCCAAAATACAAATACAAAAATGTACATATTCCTATCAGGGTCTGGAAGAAACTGCAAACTCCATTAACTTCAAATAAATCTGATCTTGTCTGAAAGTTCTTACTGTAAAATTTTAACAGGCACAGTCCCAAATAATAGGATTACAGTGACCTTTCATGTTCTCTGTCTGTAGTTTTATCAACTTTCTACTTAATGAGGGAAAGCATGCTTGTTAAATACTTGTTTACTGAGATTTGCTAAAACATAACATTGACCAAAACAAAGATGTGTACAGTTCCAGTAGTCATTGGAATTATTCAGGAGTGGAATTAATGTGTTTTATTTTCAATACACTGAATTTTCTAAAATATGCCAGCTTTTCTTTTTTTTCTCAAAATAAAATAGATTTTATTATTTTGGAGCAAACGTGAGAAACATAAACATTTGAGTTATATCTAACCTGAAAGCCTCCTTCCTGCTGTCTACTTTCTGTAGTACTAGAAATTGTTTTTTTTTTCCAACTTTTATTAGATATTTCTTCATTTACATTTCAAGCGTTATCCAGAAAGTTCCCTATACCCTCCCCCCTCCCGGCCCTGCTCCCCTACCCATCCACTCCCACATCTTGGCCCTGGTGTTCCCCTGTACTGGGGCATATAAAGTCTGCATGACCAAGGGGCCTCTCTTCCCAATGATGGCCAACTAGGCCATCCTCTTCTATATATGCAGCTAGAGACATGAGCTCATGGGTTACTAGTTAGTTCATGTTATTCTTCCACCTATAGGGTTGAAGACCCCTTCAGCTCCTTGGGTACTTTCTCTAGCTCCTTCCTTGGGAACCCTGTGTTCCATCTAATAGCTGACTGTGAGCATCCACCTCCATGTTTGCCAGGCAAAGATGGGCATATGCCAGGTATAGTCTCCCATGAGACAGCTATATCAGGGCCCTTTCAGTACTATCTTGCTGGCATATGCTATAGTGTCTATGTTTGGTGGCTGATTGTGGGATAGGGGGCTGATATCCAATATATATAAAGAACTCAAGAAGGTGGACACTAGAAAATCAAATATCCCCATTAAAAAGTGGGGCACAGAGTTAAACAAAGAATTCTCAACTGAGGAATACCAAATGGCTGAGAAGCACATGAAAAAATGTTCAACATCCTTAATCATCAGGGAAATGCAAATCAAAACAACCCTGAGATTCCACCTCACACCGGTAAGAATGGCTAAGATCAAAAATTCAGATGACAACAGATGCTGGCGTGGATGTGGAGAAAGGGGAACACTCCTCCATTGTTGGTGGGAATGCAAGCTGGTTCAACCACTCTGGAAATCAGTCTGGCGGTTCCTCAGAAAATTGGACATAGTACCACCAGAAGATCCTGCAATACCTCTACTGGGCATATATCCAGAAGATATTCCATCTGGTAACAAGGACACATGCTCCACTATGTTCATAGCAGCCTTATTCATAATAGCCAGAAGCTGGAAAGAACCCAGATGTCCCTCAACAGAGGAATGGATACAAAAAATTTGGTATATTTACACAATGGAGTACTACTCAGCTATTAAAAACAATAAATATATGAAATTCCTAGGCAAATGGATGGATCTGGAGGCCATCATCCTGAGTGAGGTAACCCATTCACAAAAAAACTCACATAACATGTACTCACTGGTATGTGGATATTAGCCCAGAAACCTAGACTACCCAAGATACAATTTACTAAACACATGAAACTCAGGAAGAAGGAAGACCAAAATGTGGACACGTCACCCCTTCCTAGAATTAAGAACAAAGCACACATTGAAGGAGTTACAGAGATCATGTGTGAAGCTGAATCCAAAGGATAGACCCAATGACTGCGGCTGCCAGGGATCCATCCCACAATCAGCTTTTCTTTTATACAGCAAATTAATTGACAATTTGTTTAAAATCTCTTATCTTGTAAAGAGAACTTACTTCCTTGCGATTGTATAAATTCACCAATGTCTACTGAGTAAAATCACTGCAATGTCCCACATCCATAGCAATGTCATTCCTGAGTCCTCCCCAGTGTATGCTTCTAGTATATAGGTTTAATTATCTCATGTGTTATTTAATTATAGCCCTTTCCAGACAGGGCCACTAACTTTTATCTCTATAACACTCACCAGTCAAGACTGTCTGTCTTCTTCATTGCATACCCAGGACCTGCCATTGTACAATCCTGAGGACATTTAAAAATCTCTGATTTCTATTTCAGTAAATACATATGAATAGAACGTCTCCCTCATTTCAACATGAATCTATCTTGGGAATGTGTCTTATTGAGAAGCTAAGGAACTGCTCATCTCTATTACCCAGCTTCAAGTTGAGGCCTCTCCAGGATGAGAAGCTCAGTTCATTGGAGGAAGTCAGTCTTATCTACAACACACCTAGTCAGCAGATTGTTCTTTTCTCTGGTTCTCCAAAGGCTTCCTGTAGTTTTCATTTTGGCTTTAATGTGTGAGGGCTAGTGGCTGGAAAGAAGAGTCGGCAGTTAAAAGCACTGGATGTTCCTCTGGAGTACCTGGGCTTGACTGCACACAGCGGCTCATGGCCATCAGTAACTCTAGTTTCAAGGGACCCAATGCAATCATCTGTCTTCCATGGGTGCTGCACACACATGTGTTACACACATGACATGTGTGCACACAAATATTCACACACATAAAATAAATAAATCTAAAGAGAACTGATTCCCATGTTTCTCTAATCTACATACACATCTGCATGTACATGCCTATGCAGGCACATACACAAACAAATAAACATAAAAATAATAAAAATAAATAAATGGGATACATCTGAGAGATAATTAACTCTCATATATAAAAAATACATTTAAAATATTAGTCTCCATCCATAGAACATGCCCCATTGTTTGATTTTTATTGCTTTTGTTGTTTTATTATTTTAATTTTTAAAATAGGGTCTATCTCATTCTGCTACAAGCTTGCCTCATAACTTGGAAACATAGAATACAGTTTAGTTAACAGGTAGCAGATTCACTAAGGGTGGAGACCAAAAAGACCAGCAAGGTCAATGACTTGCCTTGACCAGTGAAATGAACCATGGTCATCAGCCAACAGGCAAGTCAAAGATACCTACCCCCTGAGAAAGCATTAAACAGCACATGATCATCTCCCTAGCCATGATGTTGGGTATGCCCAAGATGTGTGGGCTCTGCCACTGGCTTACCTGAAATATACCCAGAAAATGACCAGATCGCAATAGAATCACCTCAGTAGTTGTTTACATTCTGAAGTAAATCATTTAAAATATTAAAGAGGCTCTTAGACAGAGAGCTCAGTGGCAGCTTCTCTTGCATACCCATTCATGATTCCTGGGAATCTTCATCTCTCCTACATACCTCCTACAGTAAAAAGCAGAAGTAATGAATCCTCTTTCTGAAGTATTATCTCTATAATAAAACTACCTTCTGAACCCAGCATCTACTGTCCATGAAATTCATCCTTTGACTTCGTGAGATAAAGGACCCAGAACCTCAGACTTGATGGAGAATTTGGTGACTGTGAACAGCTAGCATCCAGGCCCCTGAGTTGAGCCCACTTGAGATGAGAAAGTCACCATCAATCTCAAGTATCCCCTTCCTCCATTTCTATTGGAGATGGAATACAAATATTACCAAAGGACCAAAATTAAGTAATATGTGAGCTATAGTTTGGCAAAAGTAAATAGTTAAGGTAGTCATGGAACAGGACAAATTACAGCTTCAGCTGACCAAGAAAGTGACAGTCATTTAAGAGCACCAAAGAATCTGGGAGGAAACCTGGGTGATGAAGGAAGTTGGAACTAGGACATGGAACACAATGTCCTTCTGGAAGCTGGACATAGGCACTGGAGCTCAGAAAAACAGTCAAGGCTGAAGAAGGATAGATTTTTACATCTTCAGAACAAATCCTAGTATAGGAAGAGAAACCACAAAAAGGGGAGGGTTTTTTTTCCAGTTACTTGCACTCACTGATAAGTGGATATTAGCCCAGAAACTTAGAATACCCAAGATACAATTTTCAAAACACAAGAAAATCAAGACGAACAAAGACCAAAGTGTGGATACTTCATTCCTCCTTAGACTAGGGAACAAAACACCCATGGAAGGAGTTACAGAGACAAAGTTTGAAGCTAAGACAAAAGGATGGACCATCCAGAGACTACCCCACCCGGGGATCCATCGCATAATCAGCNACTTAGAATACCCAAGATACAATTTTCAAAACACAAGAAAATCAAGACGAACAAAGACCAAAGTGTGGATACTTCATTCCTCCTTAGACTAGGGAACAAAACACCCATGGAAGGAGTTACAGAGACAAAGTTTGAAGCTAAGACAAAAGGATGGACCATCCAGAGACTACCCCACCCGGGGATCCATCGCATAATCAGCTACCAAACCCAGACACTATTGCATATGACAGCAAGATTTTACTGAAAGGACCCTGATATAACTATCTCAAGTGAAGCTATGCCAGTGCCTGGCAAATACAGACGTGGATGCTCACATTTCATCTATAGGATGGAACACAGGTCCCCCAATGGAGGATCTAGAGAAATTACCCAAGGAGCTGAAGGGGTCTACAACCCTTTAGGTGGAACAACAATATGAACTTAACACTAACCCCACAGCTCGTGTCTCTAGCTGCATATGTAGCAGAAGATGGCCTAGTCAGCCATCAGTGGGAAGAGAGGCCCCTTGGTTATGCAGACTTTATATGCCCCAATACAGGGGAACGCAGGGGCCAAGGGGTGGGAGTGGGTGGGTAGGGGAGCAGGGCCGGGAGGGGGGAGGATATAGGGAACTAGCTGGATAACACTTGAAATGTAAATGAAGAAAATATCTAATAAAAGTAGTAAAAAAAAAAGAGTATGTTATTGTTCCTCCTGCCAAAAAGCCAATAGAATAGGGCAATAGATTATATAAAATAAATACTAATATATGGATAGAGGGGGTTATAAGTAATTGCTTCGTGTGGGTGTAAAGACTGAGATGCACCTGGCAGTGGTGACACATGCCTTTAATCCCAGCACTTGGGAGGCAGAAGCAGGCAGATTTCTGAGTTCAAGGCCAGCCTGGTCTACAGAGTGATTTCCAGGACAGCTAGAGCTATACAGAGAAACGCTGTCTCAAAAAGAACAAACAAAACAAAACAAAACGACCAAGAAGTCCTGTCTCATGATCAGCAATCAATGAGCTGATGGCATAGGGGCAGTAGTGATGGTCTCCAGGACCACCAACGTGACAGTTTCTGTCTAAGTCCCAAGGGTTAAGGACCAACATTTGGGGGGCTGGTGAGATGGCTCAGCGAGTAAGAGCACCCGACTGCTCTTCCGAAGGTACTAAGTTCAGGTCCCAGCAACCACATGGTGGCTCACAACCATCCAATCTGGCTCCCTCTTCTGGAGTGTCTGAAGACAGCTACAGTGTATTTACGTATAATAAATAAAATAAAAAAAAAAAAAAAAAAGGACCAACATTTGTAAGCTCCAATTTGAGTTCAAAGTCCTAAAGAGCAGGACATCCAATTAGGTAGATCATATCCTAAGAAAAAGCAAAGACCAAAGTCCTGGCACAGGCAGGCAGAGAGAAAGAGCAAACTCCCTTCTTCTGATTTTGTTGTATTCAAATTCTCAAGAGAGAGTGTGGTGTCCCCACACTGATGAAAACAACATGCAGAATTAAATGCTGATCTCTTCTAGAAACAGTCCCACAGGTATTCTCAGAAATAATGGTTAGCTAAATATCTGGACACCTCATGGCTCAGTCAAGCTGACACATGAGATTAAACATCACAGAGGGAAAGTTCTAGAAAGACACATCTTCTCTCCTCTTTTAGGAGGACACTGCTACCAAAGAAGAAAAGGATGTTGAATCTTGTGCTCTTGATTTTCCTATTCTCTTCCTGACATATTCAGGAGGCACCTGTCACTTCAGCACAATCTCATATGGCATCTGGTCACCGTCAGTCTAAATGCCCATTGTCTGTAACCAGCCAACAGAGGGTCCTTGGCTGTAGGTCCAAGTGCAGCAGTCTGTCGGTTTATAGAGGGACATTACCTTTCTAGGTTTGTTCTGGAGCACACTGGAGAGTCTCCTCAACACACTGTACTAGATGTCAGCAGACAAACTCACAGACATTGTGATTTATCACTTTGTTTTGTTTGAACGTCTCACACTAAGGTACATTTCTTTCCGGAGTGTGAGTTCCTTCTAGTTGAACAGATCATATAAGTTAATAATGCTGGAGTACAGTAAACATGATTTGCATGTTCACATTTTTGAAGACGTCAATGAAACCCAGCAGTAGATCCCTGCATATGTAAAATTACAATTAATATTACCTTGCTAAGGAACCTAACTCTCCATATAGCTTGAATCACATGAATTATCACTGCAGATAAGTAGTCACAAATATATGCTTTTCTACAAACACACATGCATAAAGATAAGAGATGGAGAGAGGAGGAAGGAAGGAAGGAGACAGAGAGAGAGGGACAGAGAGGCAGAAAGACAAAGGAAATGAGACAGAGAGTCAGAACAAGCTACAGAAGAAAGCCACTGTAAGGAATTATACATTCTCCTGCCATTTTGCAACTTATATAGAATGAATGGCAGTTTTCTCTCATATTGTTCTTTCAACCGTCATTTATCCACACAAACATAGGCAGGAAACATGACTGGAAGAGCCAGCCTAGTTGTAACTAATCAAAATAGTATGTTTACAAAGAATTTGAGAATATAGTATTAATTCAAGTGAACAAGTATGCAAACACCCTCTTCTCTTTCTCCCTCCTTCCCTCTCTTTCTTCCTCTCTCTTCCTGTCTCCTCTCTCTCTCTCTCTCTCTCTCTCTCTCTCTCTCTCTCTCTCTCTCCACACACACACACACACACACACACACACACACACACACACACACACACACACACATGTTAATGGAAAGATCAGAAGTGGTTGCTCAAGGCCTCCCCCAAGAAACTCAAATCGGTGGGTATGTCTAATGCTGCTAGGTTAGCCTAAATATATGGTTTCCATGGCAATAAATAATGAATGGAGATCTTCTATCACCTATGCTGAAGAGAAGGGTCAGAAAACAGTAAAATAGCTTTTTCAGTAATAAAATATAGTTATCAAAACCAACTACAGTCTCTTTTACCAATGCCAAATGTAAGTATTTTAGGACACTGTCGGATTATTTTCCCTAATTAAAAACAGAATAAAGGGGACATTTACAAAGTCATCATACAATAACTTTACATCACCCCAACAGATCTACACAGAAAACGAACAGAAAGCTTAGTGACACTCTAAGCCATTGAGCTTTAGTATGACCAACATGAGCAGTGCTTAAAAAACACCAGAAGGGATTGTGACAATTAGGTCATTTGCGGCTGTGCTCTTAACATTTCCTATAAATAATGACCTAGGGACTATGCTGCTTTGTGGAAAGGAAAACAAAAACAAAAACAAAAACACCTCTGACCACTTTTTAGTAAGACCCCAGATTAAACTCTGACGATCATGCAAAGGCATTACACATTCATGGTGGCAGATCCTTTCAAAGTGATTTGTGAATCAACTTTGAGTTCTTGTATTGTCAATATACTTGTCCTGGACTATACTCCATGAATACAGTTATAGAATACTCTAGAAATACTCAAGGAATGGATTCAGTCTAATCTATAAAAACCATTTACCCTAACATGGCCATGTATGCAAAGTAAGCCTGTGTTCCTTGACAGGCTCATACTGGGGACAGTGGTGGTAATTAACTGTCATTCATGCTACCATTCATTCATCTTGCCTTCAGCAAATTGAAGTGAATGTGTTCTGCCTCTCACATGCTTTGGACAGTCAGTGTAGAAAGATGAAAATATAAACCGTTCTCTCAAGGAATGTGAGAGACCTACCTATAAATAAGTGAAGTCGAAACTAGTATTTAAAAGCAAAAACCTGGGTTATCACGACCTTAAACAAGTGAGTCTCATCCACTCATCCCAATGTTAATTAGTGAGACAAGATATTATAAAAAGCAGAAAAAATTTTAATTAATCGATTTATTGGGAGAAGGAACAAAACTGGTGATCACTGACCTCAAGTTCTTCTTCAGAGTATTGATAAGAGCTTTAGGTTCAAACAGAAGGAGGGCTGAGACAGGGCCAAGAGGTACGCATAACTAAATGGTCCTGAACAAGGTGCGATCCCACCCATCTTCACCATGGAAAGTCCTGAAGGTCGGCTCCTAGTTACCCTAGCAGACCTATGCAGCTTCTTAAGATGGTCTGCTCCATCATAGAACTCTGTTCTCATCTTAGGCTAGTATGGCTTGCCTGAATGGCTTTGCTGTTTCTGGAACCTAAGGTAACTCCAAGTTTAGGATGAGGATTTATCTTTGTGATTTCAGCCTTGAGGGAGATTTGAAGATGAGATAGTTTAGGGAGGAAAATCACACAGGTTAGAGAGTTTTATTATTATCCAGTTTGTCAACCACTCGTTAACATGTATTGCTTTCAGATCCCTCAGGAGCTGCCATGCCAATGCAGTCAAACAGAGTTCAAACCAAAAGTAAACCAGACAGACACAGAAGGAAGGCAGAGAGTGCAGGGCTTTGAGCTTATTTTTCCCTCAAATTATTACAATAACTTTCATCTACATTATTATCAGAAGCAAAAGTCTGTTGTTTTCTCAGCCGCTCCATTCTATTGGCCCCATTTTACCATAAGAGACAATTTAGTTTTGCAATTTCAGTAGCAGAACAATAGTGGAGTGAAAATTCCTTTGCATGTATTTGATCATCACATGAGTGACTTGTTGCCAAGGGTAAAGACAAGAATAGAACTTGGAGGCCATAAGGCGCACATATGTTCAACTTCATAGATACTGTCTGACAGCTTTCCTAAGTAGCAGGGCCAATTTACAACCGCACCTGAGCGCAAGATCACTCCAGCTGTCTTGCGTCCTCCCTACTCCTTTGAACACAATCCTCATTTCAGCCCATTCCATAGGTATTAGTGCAGTTTTAACTTTGAATCTAATAACGTGAAGCATCTTTTCATAGGTCTTTTGCTGCCTGTACAACCTCTTTAGTGAAGGGCCGTTTCCATCCAATACTCATTCATTTGTTCTCATCTTATTAATCTTTATGCATTTATGATGTTTCCAAGTGAAGTCTGTGTGTATCCGTGTGTGTGTGTGTGTGGTGTACTTTGAGTATCTTTCCACACTCTGCAACGTGTAATTTAACTCATTTCATAGTGTCTTTATAATTACTTATTCTGGCAGTAGTTGGCTAACCACATATGCCCAGGAGCTCTTTGAGTTTGCAAATGAAAGACACAGACACACACACACACACACACACACACACACACACACACACACACACACGTCAGTTAATTTTTGACATGCCATGACTAGGTCAAAGGTTGGGTACACCTAAACCTTCCTTTGCTATCAAATGCTCCCCTCCAGTACTCCTGAAACTCCTAAACTTTACTCTGCTACCCCAGGTCCAATGGGGAAATGACCAGTGGCCACTTACTTGAATTCTTACATGGCTGATTGGCTTTCTCTCCTGCAGCTCTCATGTCCTATCCTTCTCCCCGAGTCATGGTGAGTCTCCATCTTCCTTTGTTCCCATTCCTAGCCTGTGCAAATCTAAAGGTCCTGCCTCAGTCTATCTGCCCAGCCATTGGCCATTGGCCATTGGCTCTGTATTGCTCAATTAAAAACCAATGGGGGACAAAGACCTTCAGTGTTTTTACATGCAGATTCCCAGCTTTGGGGGTTAGATTAATTCAAAGCATTGGAACCAACCCCCAGCAACTTAAACAATTTTATTATAACACATTTTGTCATTCATTTGTTTATATTTATTGCTTTCTGACTTTTAGAAATGTTTGTATGCCTATGGACATAAAATACACCATTGTATTTTACTTTACTTTTACTATTGTGCCCTTTATAATTAGGTCTATGGTTCAACTGAAATCAACTCTTATAGTGTTATAAAATAGGGAGGCAAGGTTGTTTTTAATGACTTTCCAATTTGTATATTTTAAATTGTTAGTAAGTTGTCTTTCCTGCAGAGCACCACATCTTAACCAAGCATATGTGATGTTTAATCTAAGTCCAGGTCTGTTTCTGCATGTCTATGATGGCTTCTCTCCCTACCTACCTATTCTTATTATTTAGTTACCTTGCATTAAGATAAGCCTTGATATTAACAGTGCACGTTCCAATTTAGTTGATCTTATTCAATATTGCCCCACTATCCAAGGTGACTTACATCTTCATGTGGATTTTAAAATTAATTTGTCAGTTAAAAAAAAACAACTTAACTTAATGGGGCCTGTGTCATAACTGAAGGGGTCACACTATTGCAATATTAGATGTTACAGTCCAAGAGCAATCTGTCTTTCCATGTATTCATTTCTGTCAGCCTTACACACTTTTCTATGTAGAGAGCTCACAAACGTTTAATAGAGTCAGTCCTTGGTATCGCTGTTCTGCTTACTGTTTTAAATTTGATTACTTACAAATGTCATTTTCTAAACATTCACTGTAAACCTATAAAATAAAACTGACTCTTTTCTATTGCTTTTATGTTGGCTTACCCTGCTAGACTCACATCCTATATCACTCTGTCTGTAGATTTTCAAATATGTATTCTGTAGACAAAAACTATGCAACTCATTTTTCTAGTTCTTGTGTCCTATTGAACTCCACCTCCTCCCACATTTCCATGATTCCATAAGGGATCATTTTCTTCTGCAGGAAGAACCTTCTTAAGGATTTCTTTTACTTTAGGTCTGTTGGGAGCAAAGTGTCTCAGGTGTCATTCTGTCTGAAAATACATTTATTCTACTTCTTTTTCCAAACTATCTGTTGACGTATAAAATAGGCATAGAAAGGTGTACATATCATAGTTTTATAGCTGCAAGAATTTTTCTACAAGCTGAACTGAAGACCACATGAAATATTCCCATAATGCTCCTCTCCCAAGAGTAATTTTTATTCTGACTTTAACAGATTAGCTTTGTTAAAATTAAAAAAAAATGCATGTATTTCTTTGTGTAGGTGGTCTCCTTTACCAAACACTTTGCTTTTGATATTCATTCATACTGCTGCATGCAAATATATTTCATCTCATTGCTCCTTAGTCTCCTTTTGTGTGTGTTCTGGTAGTTTCCATGTTTTGACTATTCAAATAGTGCAGGAATGAATGATAATTACATTTGAATTTCTTAATGGTTAGAAAATAGTTACCTTTGTTGGATTTATGCTTTGAAATACAGTTATGGGGTCGTGAAATATGAATCATCTCATTTTTAAAAATGGATTTCCAAAGTGAATTTGTACTGATTTATAAAGTAAATTCTACTTACTACTGGCAGCAGAATACAAGGATATCAACAACTCTTGGCACCTTAACCAACTCTGCTTTCTACCTCCTTTCCGATCTTAGTCATTTTGATGGTTGTATATTCTCATAAGATAGTCATTTTAAAAATACTTTTAAGATAGATAGATAGATAGATAGATAGATAGATAGATAGATAGATAGACAGACAGATAGTTATGTGCAGAGGCCAGAAGAGGGAATCACTTTCTCTGGAGCTGAAGTTACAGGTGGTTGAGAGCTGCCTGATGTGGGTGCTGGGGACTAAACACGAATCCTCTCCAACCCCATGAAATGGTCATTTAATTTTAATTTTCCTGATAGCAAATGCAACAGCGCATCTTTCACAGATTTTTTTTCATCACTGGAATTTTCCACTTGTTTGTTCTATTTTCTAATGATCTTTGCCTTTTTTATAGCTTTTTATATGTCCTGGATATGTCTCATATCAGATATGCATATGATAAATATATTCTTCAACCCTGTGGAATATGGTTACACTCTCTTAATGCTATACTTTGACAATTAAAAAAAACTTAACTTTAGGATTTCAATTTATAATTCCTTCTTTTTTGGTTAATATATAATATGGATGATTGCTGGTATAGAGAAATATATTTGCCTTTTCATATTGGTGTCCTACAATTCTATGGCCTTGTAATTATTTATAGAAACTATTTTGGTAAACTTTTGAATTTTCCACATATATTACCATATTTTTTAAATAGACAATTCTGTTCATTTCTTTTAATAAGGATACCTCTTATTTGATACTCTTGCTTTAAATTATTGTCTAGAGCATCTGGGACAATGTTGAACGAAGAAGGTGTTCTGGGTTAGGGAGAAACATGCAGCCTGTCTCCATTAAGAATGAAAACAGCCGAATGCTATTAGCAATGAGACTTTCTGAGAATCAGCAGGAACAGGAAGGGGATAGGGTCACAAGGACCACAGAGATGCCATATTCAAAGAAGCCGACACTTAGAACTACTCTCCTTTGCACATTAATTTTAATACATATCATTTTTACTTACAAATTGTTGATATTCAGATGGCCTGGGAACATCTTTCTAGGTAGATAAGATATTTGGTTTTAGTTCAGAGAAGAAATACAGAAATGTTTCATGGTCACTTGGGTGTTCACTAGAATTTCTACTTCCAGGATTGAGGGCAGCAAAGAAGAGCTAAATGCTATAACTAGAAAAGAATCAAAAAATGTCCTGAATAGGGGTCAAGGGTATAGATGCAGAGAGATAGGTAGACAGAGACAGAGAGATCTCCAAGATACAAGCATAGATTTCCAAGGAATAGAAGGAAGCATATCAGTGTAGATCAATACAACAGTAGGCTCAGAAACAAAGTGAAGAAGCTCCATGACTCTTGACAAAGAGACAGGAACCTGAGTTGGAAAAAAGGAAGACTCTTTTATAAATAGCTCTGGGGAAACTGGATATTCACACATAAGAGAATGAAACTAGGTCCCTGTCTCTTACGCTATACAAAAATAGAGTCAAATGTATCAAAGATCTTAATGTAAGATCTATAATTTTAAAACTGCTAGGGCAAAAAACTCCAAGACATATGCATAGGGGCAAAGACTGTCTCAATAGAATTTGAGTAGCTCAGGAAACAACAAGAATTGACAAATGAAATTGTGTCCAATTAAAGGGCTTCTGTGCTCCTTAATTTCCAGAATTTAGAAAGATTGCAGAAAGAGAGATCTTAAATAGTTATTCACCCAATGGGGGACTAATATCTAAAATAAAGAACTGAAAGAAATTACACACCAAAAGAACAAACAATAAATGGGGCAATGAGCTGAACAGACATTTCTCAATGAAATATAAATGTCCAAGAAATACATGAAAATTTTACGACATGCTTAGCTATTGGGAAGTTGCCAATGGAAAGTATAACTTGTATCATGTCACCTTAATTAGAATAACTACAATCAAAAAACAAAACAAAACAAAACAAAAATATTGATGAGGGTGTGGAGAAAACCCCTTTATACACTGCTGTGAGTATGTGGGCTGGCACAGCAACTGTAAGCCAGTTAAGCCAGTAAGGTGCTTTTTTTTTTTTTCAGTTAATGAAAACAGAACCACCATATTATCCATCTATATTGTTCCTAGGTACTTATCCAAACACTAAGTTGATGCACTGCACCTGATTCCTGTACCTGATTATCACAGCCTTTTCACAGTGTCTGGGTTATAAAATCAGCCCAGTGACCATCAGCAGATAGATGCATAAAGAAAGCATGCTGGGTAGATATATTGAAGGTGATCTGACTATAAAGAGTGAGATTATTTTGCTCTCAGATGAGGAATCTAGACACCTAAAAGATAGAAAGAAGCTATTTGGGAATAGAAAGTGAACCAGGGAAAGGAGAGAGGGACAAGAGAGGCTAATGGAGGAGAATACAGTGAAAGTACCGTAGGCTAATCCATCATTGCTTAAAACATACACTAGTTATATACCTAGATATCAAAAAGAATGTGGTACACACTCGTGGACAGTGCAATGAGTATCTTGAGAGGAAACAGCCCACCAGGTTTGGGGAGTAACCCTTAAACATCAGTGATCTGCAATTGCTCTGTGCTCTAGGAGCCAGCATCCTATAATTACACACTTCGACAATGGTGTGCAGCACATTTCATCCAAGGAATTGCGAGGCCGGCAGTCCTAGCTCGGGTCCCCTTGAGCACCATCATTTACTCCCTCTGACCTAATTTCATAAAACCGCAGTTGGAAATCAAAACAAAAGTTTCATTTTAAACCCCATTTTCACCTTTAGAGGAACTACATAACAGCACTACAGCATGGACAAGTCAGCATCCATCATTTCTCATTCAGATGACGAGGATAAGTAAGGCAGGTCAGATGCTGTGTTATGAACAATCTATCAAAAACACAGGGATGAAAGCCAGATAACATGGGTCTGTGAGAATACTTCGTGGGTTAAAGGTGATTGCTGCCAAGAATGGACACCTGAGCTCAACCCTAAGAACCTACAGGACAGAATGAAAGAACATTTGCCCACACATTGTAGTTTGACCTCTGCATGGTATTATAGTGTTTATGAACACACACATGAATTAGATGATAGATAGATAGATAGATAGATAGATAGATAGATAGATAGATAGGTAGGTAGGTAGGTAGGTAGATAGATAGATAGATAGATAGATAGATAGATAGATAGATAGATAGATAGATAGAACTTAAAACCCAGATAATCAACTATCCACCACTTAACACTGGTCAAAACATCATGGAATTAGAAAGCATTCCCCATGAACTTTCAAATCTACATTGACCAAGATATGATTCGGTTCTACTTACTGCATACCTTAATGGGAATCAGCATATATGTTGAATTTTAGATGTGATTTTTTTTATGATTTATTGTTTCTCCAACAGCCCCATAGTGTGGTCATTGCCCTCATCATAGGTTAAACTATAACTTACAGAAGCACAGAACTTTCTCCAAAGCACAAATTAAATAGTGAAACCAGGAGACCCTACTCAGCTATCCAGGCTCCCTAGGCAGAGAGAGGAAGAAAGAGAGAGAGAGAGAGAGAGAGAGGGAGGGAGAGAGAAAGAGAGAGAGAGAGAAATATACTGATTTGTGTTTTAGAATCATATTCAAATTTTCAAATATTTGTAGGTGTCCAGGGAAAGAGAACAAAAGTCAATGGCTGCATAGAAGTAGAACTGGTGTGAAGACATCATGCTCTCAATCCTCCTGCCTCTACATCCTGATATTCTTTGTTACATTTAGAATAAATCGAATGTTTATTTGACAATCAAGAAATCTCTGGGAACTTTCTTGGTAATGAACCAAGAAATGGTAATGAACCAGGTAATGAACCACCAACCAAAGAGCATACACAGGTTGGTCTGAGGCCCCTGTCACATATGTAACAGAGGACTACCCTCAATGGAATAGGATAGACTTTAGCCTAATCTTGTAGATATTTGATACCCCAGGGTGAAGAGATAAAGAGGGCACCCTCTCAGAGGTGAAAGGGAGGAAAGATGGGGGAAGAACTCTGAGAGGGGATGTAAATAAATAAAATCATTAATTTTAAAAATCAAGAAATCTAATGAAGGGTATATATCATTCAAACAGTGGAATCTTACATCCACTTAGCCTGCGACCAGGATATGATCCTACAAACAGTCCCAATTGTAGTGAAGAATTGCATATGCCTGCCTTGGTTAGCTATGAATTTATATTTAACTTCATCTAACAGGGTGAACTTTCCTTCATTTCCAAGTTTCTAGAAAGCATTGCAGTCAATGTGCATAAAAATGATGAAGTCTTGTGGGACTGCCACCACACTTAAAATATAGCCAGTCTCACTCTGTATTGTATGGAAAGTGGGAAGCTATCAACATGATACAGCTTTTGCTTTGAGGATGCTTGAAATTCAGCAATGGAAATCAAGTGGATGGCTTGTAATCAGTAGACAAGGTAGAAATACCGATTGGCCACTCAGGGTCCTTTTGAATTTCCTTGTTCTTTCACAGGAGGTTGTGCTTGCCTGTGTTCAGTTAGTTCTTCATCCTCTTTGCTTGGCCCTCTGCTCAGAATTTTCTGAATATTCATTAACTGCCATCTATGCCAGATTCCTCCTCGTGTCTCACAATGTGCTTGACTGTGAGAAATGCCAAATCACAACAGGGACACAGGTGGCAAATGGTTTTGGAGAGGAAAGACTCCTTCATTTTCCTGAACTAAAAATAGGGTGGGAGCGAAATTAA
The DNA here is from genome assembly GCA_902729485.2 of Mus minutoides. NCBI lineage: Eukaryota > Metazoa > Chordata > Mammalia > Rodentia > Muridae > Mus > Mus minutoides. Next base: position 58,642 of record CACVCL010020706.1, on the reverse strand, counting down.
TATTTGTCAAGTTCCTGGCTTGTGACAGGCTCAATTCCAGACATTTTAATCTCACCAGTCCCTACGTAACTACACATTTCAAGTGCTAACCACACTTTATTGGAGTGAGACTTGAGATTATCTGGCTAAGGGTTAGCTATGTGAGTACCAAGCCTCAGAAATTGCATGTGACCCCAATCTGCCACCTGGTTTCTATCTATGTACTGGCTTTACTGGTATCCAGAGTCCTGGACTAGTCTAAAAATAACAAGACATATTGTTGCTGTTATTTCCTTAACAACAATAGCAACAATCAACTCTCTGAAAGCTTCCCCTAGCACACTAGACAGTTAAACCCACACAAAAGTGACCAGAACTACCTATCACTCACAAGCATTCACCCCCAGTCATCCAAATGGTTACAAAATAGGAAACTGCAGTTCTGAGCTGTAATCTACAGTACTGAGGCCATTTTAAATGTAATTAGACAACGCTAGGTAGAATTCTGTGAATATTCTCGGCGGTGCGGTGGAAACTTTACAAAGCAAAGGAAGAGATAGCTTTCAAGTGCCAGCTGCTGCCTTGCTGGGAAGCTGCCTGTCCTGGCCACTTCTCATGAGAGCTTCCCAAAGGGACACCGCCAACACTACCAGGGCCAAATCAAAGCTGGGTGGTTTCAAGAGCAAACACATCATTTTATTCCCATATATTCCTAAACCCCATCAGTGCTGCTGTTTGTCCTAGGCCCCAAGAGATGCTCTCATAACACAAGGAGAGCATTTCCTTTTGCTCTCATCAAGTATACAGAACTCAGCATACACTGTGCGAATGATTCAGAAGTGAAGTAAAGCAATACAAATGTCTGGACTCTGGGAGAGTGGAGAGAACAGATGTGGAAACAAAATATAGTTGATACTATGTCAGAAGGTGGTGAGTAGCAGGATGGGGACACTTATGTCACTTGCCATCGCATGTGTGGGGACAGAAGTCTTAGGGATAAAGAATGGTCCAGAAATTTAAGACTTAGAGTAGCCAGCCTAAGTATACATAAGAAGTCAGCTGAGTCCGCCTAATGGTCCTTTATGCAAGTAGGTGGTACAAGGTTGTAGGTGTCAAGGAGCTCAGTGGTTCTAGTTTGTTGGATGCATGGAGAGTTTGGGGGGTCCTCTACACCTGATAGTGTGTTAAAGATGAAAGAAGGGACTGTTTGATCTTTGAAAAGTTGGAGTTCCTGAGTGTTCACTTGAGAAAATAAAGTTTCAGGTAGGGAAAGGGGAAATATTATCAGCTAGTAAAATCTATCATAAATCTCTTCATGACTTGATTTCAAAATGACATTGTGCTAAGCCCAGAACCAATAGATACATAAGCCAATTTTAACACTCTCCAAGTAAATCCAAGATTCATGAAAACACTATATTCTTGTTCAAGTGTAACATGTAGAAACTGTGTTCCTGTTCATCATCACTTGGGGCAGCTGTAGTACCCAGATGTTTTTTCTCATTCCCATTCACAGCCATGTTCTTCAAGCCATAACCACTGCTCTGCAGTCCCTCACTAAGTCCCTCCTGAGCTTCCTATAAATGGCCTTTCTTATAATACCTTTGTCTTGGCTGTATACTACAAATCTACATGAATGCACCATAGCTTCCCATCAGGTTATCTGGGTAACCTGTAGTTTGGAACTACTATACACAAATTTGATATAAACAATTTGTTATGATTGATAGTGCATACCAATGTGTGCTCAGGAACTCCCTGTTGGGTCACAGGGAGTGAAACATTTTGCTTTAGTAAGTGATAGTTGTCTAGAATCTTTACACTAATTTACATTCTTGCTAGAAAACCTTATTAATCCTAGTTATTTTACAGTATCTTAACACTTGTTACTTTCAGATATCAGTTTACTCATACCAGAGAGTTCCTCTCTATAATGAAGAAACCCACAGCCAATTGATGATTCCCACAGCACTTTTTACCAGGAGATAAGCCATTTCCATCATTTATTTATGACCTCTGTTCTACTCCTTGCCCTATACACATTAGAGAGTAAACTCTGGGGTAGCATGCACTCTGGTGCTGTATTTCCACCTAGAACTGGTAAAATGAAGTGCTCAAAAAATTTTAGTGAATGAGTGTCTCAGAAAACAATTAAATATATTACTTCAAGGAAAGTGGATTAGTTCTGTAGATTCAGCCTTAAAACCTACCATAAAGAAAATATTAAAATTTCAGATAAAGATTTACATAGAGATAACCACCACATTTTATAATATTTATAACATTTTTGTAATCACACTGAATTGGGAATAGTCTAAATATTGAATGATTAATCATCAACCATTAACACATTAATAATTAATGCAATGAGGAACATGATGTTCAGAAATAATATGTGGCCCTTCAATCATTTTAAAGACAGCATACCACCCACTGCTATGCAGGTTCCAGGTACTTTAGAAGAATATTTTCGTGTGTGAGAGAACATGTGTTTAGGAAGAGAAAGAAGACACTTGTGTTTATGGAATAAGAGAGAATGTGTTAGAAGCCGTTCTGAATAGTAAAATCAGAAAGGATTTTTTTTCCTTATGTTTTTCTGTTTTCTCAAATAAGCATAAGTTTTCATTAGAAAAGCAGTATGTTTTATATAATACTAATTGGGGCTCTGGCAAGGGTGGAACAGACTAACTAAAACTCAATAGATATGACATACTAAGATAGGAAAATTCTGAATGCAGACAGATGGTAGAATTTTTTTTTTTGAAAACCTTAGGTTGTAAGGCTTGCCAGTGGAACAACCCCACTGGGTTTCCTATTAGTTTCCATTCTGCCTCCAAAATATGGTTCTACAGGCCCCGTTCATTTGGACCTGCCAATGGGCACATACTCAAAAAGGTCAGAGCCAGGAATTCTGTGTGCCTTCCCTTCTTGCCCATCTTCATTCCTTGTGCCAGACCCAGAAACGCAGGGACCTCCGGTGGCCACATCTGGCTGGGACTTGGGTGGACCATCAGATGTTCACTCTGTTCTCCGGGATCTGGCCTCTCTCACCCTCAGCCCCGTAAGCAGTCTCCTTGCAGCTGACCCTCCTCCACTCCATGAGCTGGTATTAATAGTGAACTTAAAACTGAGTTCAGAAGTGCTGCTTTCTCTTCTATTTTTAGAAAAGCTTAGAAAAGATGGGTAGTTGTTCTTTTTATAAATGTTTCATAAAATTCTCCCAGGATAACATCTGGCCTTGGGCTTTTCTCTAATGGGAGTATTTTGATGACTGATTCAGTCTCCTTTCCTGTAATAGACCAAACAGAACTTCTGCTTATTTAGAATTCAAACTGGGTACAGTGTAAGTTTCTAGAAATGCATCCATTTCTTACAGATCATCCATTTTGGCATATAATTATTCAAAGCAGTGTCACATTTGAATCGTATCTCTGACTTACCTGTGATGCCGCTTCTTTCAGTTTGAATTTTATTCATGAATAACCTCTCTCTTTTGTGGTTACTCTAGATTTTTAAAAAACTGTCAATTCTCCCTACCTTTAGAAACATTCTTAGTTTTCTTTATATTTTTCTAATTTTATCCTCTCATTTAGCTTCTATTGTAATCTTTGAGGTTTTATTCTTTTCTCTTACTGTGTGATTAGCTTGTTTCTTCCTGTTTCCTGAAGGCGTACAGTTATGCTGATCACTTGAGTTTTCTTTTTTCTCTTCATGTTTGTATTTGTGATCTGACCTGAGTAACAACATGATGGAACTTAGGGTCTCCTGGGAAACACATTTCTAAGTCTTTCTGGGGGTGGGGTGGGTAGTAGGGAGATTTCCAGAATGCATAACCAGGAGAGGGAGGTTCATACCAATGTCCAGCACCATCCAACAGATGACTCGGATACAAAGAAGTCCAGAAAAAAGCATCACAGGTCTGCCTTTGCTTCTCTTTGAGTGAGCGCATCTGCCGTTGTTGCCACCATCGTTTGCCAACAGAACATTCCAGCATCCATGCCCTTTCAGTGTGTACTGAATACCTTGACTCTGCAGGCATCCAGCTTCACAGATAAGCTGCTTCCAGGTTACAGCCTCTCTAGCATTCTGGCAGCCATTGTTGGTCTAGTCCCTATCAGGTAAGCCGATCTAATAAATACCCTGTGAGTTCTGTTCCTTTAGACAGTGCTATACCCAGTGTAGCATTCATTACTATAAAAATTCTTCTTCAAACTGCTTTAGTTGCAGCCTATATATTCTGTCGTGTTCTGCTTCCACTTTTGTCTCCAGTCATTTCTTAGTTTGCTTTTAAAGGATAAAAGCCAAAGGCTTACACACAACATCATAGTCAATAATGGGAAACTCAGGCTCCACCTCTCAGATGAAGAGCAAAACAAGGTGTCCATTTCACTGCTCTTGCTCAAAAGGTATTGGAAACCCTGATTGGTTTAACTAAGTAAGAGAGGTAAGAGGCAGAAGGCATCAAAATCGTGAAGGACAGACAGACAAACAGCCCATACTTTGCAGATTAGAAAAAGCCTAAAGATTTCCCCCCTTGAAAAATAAATGAGCTTGGCAAAATGCAGAATACAAAGTCAAAGTAAAAAATAATAAGTATTTCTTTGTGACCTGTCCAAAAGAATTACTGTTTTCTTGAAATCTCTTGGTAATATTACTCTTGACTACATCATCATAATGAAAGTTGATGAGGCAGATGGTTATGAATGATACCTCAAGTAAGCTACAAAGACCAAAATCTTCTAAACATTAAAAAAAAAAACAAAGATAGAAGACTATAGGTACAAACCTCAGCCACGTCTATAAAAAGGACTAAAAATAATAACAATTAATCTTTGCAAAATGTAGGGGTAAGTGGTTAGATATATCTCAAGTGTGAATTTTTAAAAAGTGTATCCAGGGCTGGGGAGAGAACTTACCATTGTAACAAAACACATGTAATGTATTCAAAGTCTCTTTGTACCATTTCTTACAAATGCATTTTAGTATGTGATTATCTCAAAATAAAAATAAATTTAAATCAAGTACTCAAAGGGGAAATGGAAGAATGGCGTTAGCAGGGAGGAAGGAGAAATCTGCTCCAGCCATGCTTCTAGCTGTTGCAGTCCCAGCTCCTGACAGGCTAAACTATGGGGCTGGCTCCAGCACTGTGGAGCGCACACTCTTTCTCTGGAGTCACTTCCTTGTAAGTTAGCCCAAGAATGTTGGCAGTATTAAGGAAGATACGAGAGTTGACAGATGGAGTTATAGAAAAAAAACAAAACTCATAAGCCCAAATATCTGGCAAGGATAGACTATCACAACCAAAATCAGAGTTGTGTTTTAGTGAAACTAGGGGTTTATTTTGCCTAGCACATGAGTGTCTACCTAGGAATTGTGGAATTGCACCATGGAAGGAAAACATCCCATGTAAAGAATCATAGAGGAACCACAGGTACCAAGGAGACTAGGAGCAGAAGTGCTGGTCTAACACGTGCTTCCTGGGTCCTCTAGAGTAGGACTCGTAAAGAGTTCTTTAAATTTGTTAAACTCCAAATGAAATTAGAAGCATTTTCATAACTTTATTTCTAGAAGAGGAAAAGAACATACCATTATCTCTGAAAACAAAAACAAAATACCAATGAGGCCTTGTAAAATGTCTCCCAATCACACTGGCCATGAATGGACTCCATAGGTTTTAAATTCTCTCTCTCTCTCTCTCTCTCTCTCTCTCTCTCTCTCTCTCTCTCTGTCTCTCTCTGTCTCTGTCTCTCTCTCTCTCTCTCTCTCTCTCTGTGTGTATGCGCGTGTACAAGAATTATAATTAGAGAGGTGAGGAGAACACAACATCTGTCCCAACACCACCAGGAGTTACTGGGACTAGTGGGATCCAGGGACACAGGAACCCTGCCAAAGCGGTGGCACAGGTTCCCCAGTCTGGATCGGTGTCTTGAGCAGACCTTGGGCCTGAACTTGGCAACCAGTCCCACAACACCCAGAGGAAGCTCCACTCCCAGGCACTCTAACACACCCAGGATCCCAGGATCCCAGGGTCCCAGGGTCCCAGGATCCCAGGATCCCAGGGGCTTGGTCACACCAGAATCTCAGGGTCCCAGAGGCAGCTTGACTCCCAGGAGCTCTGACACACCCAGGATCTCAGGATCACAGGATCCCAGAATCACAGGATCACAGAGACAGCTGGACTCTGAGTTCTGACACAACCAGGATCACAGGAAGGACAGGCTCCAGTCAGATATGGCAAGGAGAGGTAGCACTACAGAGAACAAGATGGCAGGAGGCAAGTTAAGAAGATAAGCAACAGAAACTAAGGCTACTTGGCATCATCAGAACGCAATTCTCCCACCACAGCAAGTCCTGGATACAGCATCACACTGGAAGACCAAGATTCAAATCTAAAACCACTTCTTATGATAATGATAGAAGACTTTAAGAAGGATATAAATAAGAAAAGCAAGATTCAGACTTAAAATCATATCTCATGATGCTGATAGAGGATTTTAAGGACATTAATAACTCCCTTAAAAAAATACAGGAGAACACAGACAAACAGGTAGAAGCCCTTAAAGAGGAAACACAAAAATCTTTTAAAGAATTAAAAGAAAACACAATCAAACAGATGAAGGAAATGGTCAAAACCATCCAAGATCTAAAATGGAAATAGAAACAATAAAGAAATCACAAAGGGAGACAGCTCTGGAGTTAGAAAACCTAGGAAAGAGATCAGAAGTCATAGATGCAAGCTTCACCAACAGAATACAATACATAGAAGTGAGAATCTCAGGTGCAGAAGATACCATAGAAAACACTGACACAAAAGTCAAAGAAAATGCAAAAGGCAAAAGCTCCTAACCCAAAACATCCAGGAAATCCAGGATACAATGAGAAGACCAAACCTAAAGATAATAGGTATAGAAGAGAGTGAGGACTCCCATGTTAAAGGGCCAGGAAATATCTTCAACAAAATTATGGAAGAAAACTTCCCTAACCTAAAGAAATAGATGGCCATGAACATACAAGAAGCCTACAGAACTCCAAATCGACTGGACCAGAAAAGAAATTCCTCCTGTCACATAATAATCAAAATACCAAATGCACCAAAGAAAGAATATTAAAAGCAGTAAGGGAAAAAGGTCAAATAACATATAAAGGCAGACCTATCAGAATTCCACCAGACTTAGAGACTATGAAAACTAGAAGATCCTGGGCAGATGTCATACAGACCCTAAGAGAATACAAATGCCAGCCCAGGCTACTATACCCAGCAAAACTCTCAATTACCATAGATGGAGAGACCAAGATTTTCCATTACAAAACCAAATTTACACAATATCTTTCCACAAATCCAGCCCCACAAAGGATAATAGATGCAAAACACCAGCACAAGGAGGGAAACTACATCCTAGAAAAAGCAAGAAAGTAACCTTTCAACAAACCCAAAAGAAGATAGCCACACAAACATAATTCTACCTCTAACAAAAATATCAGGGAGCAACAATTACTTTTCCTTGATTTTTATTTTTAATTCATTTTTTACACTCCATATTCCATTCCCACCCACCCCCATCCACCCTCCTACTGCTCAACATCTCACACTTACTCCCCACCCTACCCCATCTCCATGTGAATGTCCCTACCCCTCACCTCACCTGATCTCTAAGCTCCCTGGGGCCTCCAGTCTCTTGAGGCTTAGGTGCATCATCTCTGAGTGAACACAGACCCAGAAGTCCTCTACTGTATGTGTGTTGGAGGCCTCTTATCAGCTGGTGTATGCTGTCTGTTTGGTGGTCCAGTGTTTGAAAGATCTCAGGGATCCAGATTAATTGAGACTGCTGGTCCTCCTATAGGATTGTCCTTCTCCTCAGCTTCTTTCAGCCTTCCCTAATTCAACAACAGGGGTCATCTGCTTCTGTCTATTGGTTAGGTGCAAACATTTGCATCTGACTCTTTCAGATGCTTGTTGGCAGTCATGATAGGTCCATTTTTGTGAGCATTCCATAGCCTCAGTAATAGTGTCAGGCCTTGGGACCTCCCATTGAGCTGGACCCCACTTTGGGCCTGTCACTGGACCTTCTTTTCCTCAGGCTCCTCTCCATTTTCACCCCTGTAATTCTTTCAGACAGGAATAATTATGGGTCAGAGTTGTGACTGTGGGATGGCAACCTCATCACTCACTTGATGTCCTGTCTTCCTGCTGGAGGTGGGCTCTATAATTTTCCTCTCCCTGCTGTAGTGCATTTCATTTAAGGTCCCTCCCTTTGAGTCCTGGGAGTCAATGGATTCAACTCTCCAATAAAAAGACATAGACTAACAGACTGGATATGTAATTAATCAGGACCCAGAATTTTGCTGCATACAGGAAACGTACCTCAGTAACAAAGACAGACATTTCCTCAGAGTAAAAGGTTGGAAAACAATTTTCCAAGCAAATGGTCCCAAGAAACAAGCTGGAGTAGCCATTCTAATATCAAACAAAATCTACTCAGTAGAAACAGATTATAAAAGTTGGGGTCTTAGATGCACTTAGCACTTAAAACGAGCAGAATGCATAGAAACAAACACTTATCTAGGACTAATTGGCTCTTCTGGGTCTTTTGTTGTTCCATATCAAACTGAGGATTTTCTTTCTATTTATGTGAAGAATGAGATGAGGATGTTGAATGTGATTTCATTGAATCAGTAAATTGTTTTGGTAGGAAGGTCTCTTTTCACAATGTTAATTCTACCAAGCTATACACTAGGGAGGTCTTCAAATTCTAGTATGTTTCTTAATTTCTTTCTTCACACATTTAAAGTTTTCATTGTAGAGATATTTTACCTCCTTTGTTATGTATATTCCAAATATGTTATTTTATTTGAGAACCTGGGAAGAGGAGCGTGTCCGTGAGAACCTGGGAAGAGGGGCGTGTCCGTGAGAACCTGGGCAGAGGGGCGTGTCCGTGATCTCTCTCAACATGCTTGTTACTCAGATGTTTTAAAACCTGTAAATTTTGTAAGTCAATTATGTATCATAACACTTTGCTGAAATTATTGATAATTTCTACAATTTTTCTAGTCAGATTTTGGGAACATTGGGTATAAGATAATATAATCTTCAATTGATAATAATTTGACTTAATATTTTCCCATTGTATCCCTTCTCTTGCCTTATTGCTCCAGCTAATGCTTCAATCACATTATGGATGAGCAGTAGGGATAGTAGGTAGTCCTCTCCCATTCCTGATTTTAATGGGGCTTATTAATGGTTTTATTCATTTAGGATGATATTGGCCATGACTTTGTCATACATAACCTTTATTATGTCGGAATATGTTTCCTATAGTCCTACTTGTTCTAGGGCTTTTATTAAGAATGCATGTTGAATCTTATCAAAGATTTTTTTCTTTTTTCTTTTCTTCCATTGAGATGATCATGGCTCTTGTATTTTCTTGTTCATGTATTTGATTCATTGCATTTATTTCTTATATGTTAAAACATAAAAAATAAAATCAATGATAATAAAAATAAAAAGACAAATTAAAAAAAAGAATTATAATTAAAGAAGTTGTGAATTTGAGAGAGAGTAAGGAGGCTATAAAGAAGTGTTAGAGGGAAGAGAGGCAGGAGAAGAAATGATGTAAATATAGTACTTACATTTGAAAGTCTCATAATTGATTGAAAATACCAATGAAAACAAAGTGGTATTTTTAACGATCAAAATTACTAAAAATAAAAAAGCTATACCAAATTATTAGAACATTGGGAATTTTTTACATTGGAATAATATGAGCTGTGAAAAGTCATTTTAATAATTATTTTACCAGATTTGAACACATTCTATGTACGTGTCATGTTTTAAGATCAGAAATAGGAAACAGAAAAGCAGCTTGCTCTGGTTTTTTCCTTGAGACAGGGCATCGCTACTTGATCTAGCTCACCTAGAATTTACTATGCAGACCAAACTGACCTTGAACCCAGATCCACCCACCTCTGCCTCCTGAGAGTTGGAATTTAAGGTGTGTACCACCACACCCAGAGTACTTCCATCTTTGCATGTACATTTTGATCCTCATAGTCACACACACACACACACACACACACACACACACACACACACACACACAGAGCCTTAAATTATCAGCCTATCAGTCCACTTAACCTTCATAGGCAATCCTAACAATTCCCTTTGCCAAAATGTTAAAACACTAAAATACCAGACAAGTGTCCTACTTTACTTTTGACAGGGACCTTGTAGAAACACCACTGACTGTCTGCTGAACTGTTAGATTTATGACTCACGGCTACTCATTTCCTATAAGAATGATAACAGCCTGTAGTAAAAAAGTGTGAAAAGACATTAAGAGAAATGAGAAAACACTTTATACTGGCAACTTTGACACCTTTCCAGAATTTTAAAGAAAGCTGTGAATAAAGTCCCTGCTTAGAAATCATGCTCACTCCGTCCTGCTTGCAGGTGAAGATTAGCAATAGTCAGGAGCAGAAGAATAATACTTCATTAAAGCAAGATATAGAAACAACTCAAAAGTTAAACAGTTTCACCTCGACTTTACCCTAAAGTACAATGGGGGTGGAGAGGAAACACTAATAAAATAAATAAGCCATACATATAATTAACCATTTGTGGAAAAGAAACACAAGCACAGACTAAAGATGTCTTCAAGTATTCTCTAAGTTTCAGATACGTAGTCAAGTAATGGATAGATACAGACAGAATTACAATTTTCAGCCATGTGCATTAGAAGTTACATAATGTATACTCTACAACACAGAAGTGCAAGTGAATACACCACTGGCACCAAAAAGCTGAATTTGCCTCCAGCTCCAACCTTCTACTTCATTAGCATGCCTTCTTCTCAAAGCTCCTGCAGTGCTTAGCTTTGTCCACCTGACACACCTATAATCTTCTGGAAAGAATTTCAATCCTCAATTAACTACATTGATATTAAGAGACCCAGCTCACTGTGGGTGGTACCATGCCCTAGGCAAGGGCCCTAGACTGTATGAATCAAGAAACTGGGCCAAGAACAAGCCAGCAAGAAGCAAGCAAGCAAGCGTGGATGCATACATTCTCTCTGCTCTTGCCTATGTGTGACTAGCTGCTTCATGGCAACTTGACTTTCTCACAATAATGGATTGCAACCAGAAAGTGTGAGCTAAAAGAAACTCTTTCTCCCCTGAGTTGCTTTCTGTCAGAGTATTATCACAGAATGAACCTAGAATGGAACCCAACAGTATTCTGAGCATCTCTTCCCTGCCTGACATTAACTGAGGCTTCTTCATTCAAAACCATTCAGACCCTTTCCAAGCCAGTCTAGTGTTAGACTATACTTTTTGGCTCTAGCACTGGGGCAATTGTCTGAGTCTAATGACACTATATGCATGCAAATATTTCGCTGCTTAAGGTCATCTCTAGTTTGACTTTGCTCGAATGGCATTTGTTCACCTGACCTTTTTATTTTAGCTTTACTTCAGCACCATACACATTATAGTCATAGGAGTCTCTACACGACATCCTAAACATCTTATGCTTTACCTTGGTTTTGATCAGACAGTTTTTCTCCGGCCTCTCTTCCCTTCTTTTCACATTATCTTCCTGTAATCTCTCCATAAACCTTAAGAGTGCAGAGAAGTGATCTTTTTCAGTTTTCTGATCAGTGACAACCTAGAAAAGAAACAAGTTAATAATAAGGGCATGGAAAGGTTTCAAAGCTAAGGCTAAAACTGGTGCATATCAATGCCATTATACTAGTCAATATTTAGAATTTATCACATGTCAAATCAGGCTTGCAAAAGCAATGTTCACTAAAGGAGGGATGACTGGACTTGGGTGGGTACTCAGTAATTTCTACAATAAAATTGTAGAAATAAAAAAGTTGTTTAAATAAAAAATCAACAGATGATGCCAATTTGTTTACCTCAATTTGAGCTCTGTACAGCATATGCATGCATTAAAATATCAGATGATAGTTGAGAAACACATACAATTTCTTATTCATGTTGTAAGCTCATATGGGTATGCATGTTGTGGGTACATGTGTGTGTACACGTATAAGCACATGAAGGACAAAGGACAGCAACAGCTGTCATCCTGAGAAATGCCACCCTACCCAGGTCTCTCATTGGCCTGGAGATCATCAATTAGGCTACTGTACATAGTCAGTGAGCCCAGGGAGCCTCTGACCTCTGCCTCTACAGAACAAGGGTTAGGAGCAGGCACCATTATACCTGGAATTTTACGTGATAACTAGGGACTGAACTCAGTCAGTTCCTCATAGTTGCAAGTCAAACACTTACTGCGCCATCCTTCTAGCTCCAAATATGTACAATTATATGCATGAATTAAAATTCAAAAGTAAAACAAAATGATTATAGTAACAGCAATAAGTACAAATGTATAATAAAAAAGGAACAAAAAGCTACTTGTATTTGCCTTAAATACCTACTAGATGCTAAACTAAAGCTAGCATAAAAGTGAGAAAAGTGGGCAGTGAGTCTTTAGCTGTCTGGATGTCTCAGGAAGGATCATGTTGCACTTCTATAGGTTTTATATAATCTTTGTATTTATTAAACTATTTTAAATCATTCTTTTTGATATATAACATTAAAGAACACATTACAGTATTGACATTACATGATGTCATGTAAACAAATTTATGGACCAACATTACTTGTGAAACAACTATGAAATAATCCTGTGAAACGCTAGTAAGGAAAATAAACAGAGTACTATTAAGAAGGCAACATTGTGGGGGAAAGCCTTGAAGATATGGACACAGGGGGGAAATTCCTGAACAGAACAGCAGTGGCTTGTGCTATAAGATGGAGAATTGACAAATGGGACCTCATAAAATTGCAAAGCTTCTGTAAGGCAAAAGACACTGTCAATAAGACAAAAAAGCCAACCAACAGACTGGGAAAGGATCTTTACCAATCCTAAATCAGATAGGGGACTAATTTCTAATATATATAAAGAACTCAAGAAGATGGACTCCAGAAAATCAAATAACCCTATGAAAAAATGGGGTACAGAGCTAAACAAAGAATTCTCATGTGAGGAATACCAAATGGCTGAGAAGCACCTGAAAAAAAATGTTCAACATCCTTAATCATCCAGGAAATGCAAATCAAAACAACCCTGAGATTCCACCTCACACCAGTCAGAATGGCTAAGATCAAAAATTCAAGTGACAGCAGATGCTGGCAAGGATCTGGAGAATGAGGAACACTCCTCCATTGCTGGTGGGATTGCAAGCTGGTACAACCACTCTGGAAATCAGTCTGGCGGTTCCTCAGAAAATTGGACATAGTACTACCAGAAGATCCAGCAATTCCTCTCCTGGGCATATAACCAGAAGGTGTTCCAAATTGTAATAAGGACACATGCTCCACTATGTTCATAGCAGCCTTATTTATAATAGCCAGAAGCTGGAAAGAACCCAGATGTCCCTCAACAGAGGAATGGATACAGAAAATGTGGTACATTTACACAATGGAGTACTACTCAGTAATTAAAAACAAGGAATTCATGAAATTCTTAGGCAAATGGATACATCTGGAGGATAACATCATGAGTGAGGTAACCCAATCACAGAAGAACACATATGATATGCACTCACTGATAAGCAGATATTAGCCCAGAAACTTAGAATATTCAAGATACAATTTGCAAAACACATGAAACTCAAGAAGGAGGAAGACCAAAGTGTGGATACTTCACTCCTTCTTAGAATGGGTAACAAAATACCCATGGAAGTAGTTACAGAGACAAAGGTTGGAGCTGAGATGGAAGGAAAGACCATCCAGAGGCTGCCCCACCCGGGGATCCATCCCATATACAACCACCAAACCCAGACACTATTGCATATGACAGCAAGATTTTGCTGATGGGACCCTGATATAGCTCTCTCTTGTGAGGCTATGCCAGTGCCTGGCAAATACAGTAGTGGATGCTCATAGTCATCTATTAGATGGAACACAGGGCCCCTAATGAAGGAGCTAGAGAAAGTACCCAAGGAGCTAAAGGGGTCTGCAACCCTATAGGAGGAACAACAATATGAACTAACCAGTACAACCCCCCCCACCCCCACCCCAGAGCTGTGTCTCTAGTTGCATAAGTAGCAGAGGATGGCCTAGTTGGCCATCAATGGGAGGAGAGGCTCTTGGTCTTGTGAAGATCATATGCCCCAGTACAGGGGAATGCCAGGGCCAGGAAGCAGGAGTGGGTGGGTTGGGGAGGGGGGGAGTATATAGGGGGCTTTGAAATATAGCATTTGAAATGTAAATGAAGAAAATATCTAATAAGAATCATGTCTGCAAAAAAAAGGCAACATTGTAGCTATAATTGTGTTTACTCAAGGAATGGAAAAATGTTAAGGACTAGGAATTCCTTGATACAAGTAGGTATATTAGGTCCCAGAATAAGGTTCAGTAGCTATAGGATTTGCCACTGAGCCCAACAACCTAAGTTCAATCCCCAGGATCCAAATACTGAAAGGAGAGAACTGGCTTCCTCAGGTTGTCCTCCAGCCTCAGTTTGCCCTAGCACATACATGCAACACACACACACACACACACACACACAGAGAGAGAGAGAGAGAGAGAGAGAGAGAGAGAGAAGTCTGTGAACCTATCTTCTTCACAGTTACAATTTCATCAATGCCGTTAAAATAACTGAAAGCCATATCTAACAGGAATAAGTATTATGCTCAGGAAAGGATTCACAAAAGGTAAAGAAGATATTTTTTCTGTCCTAAAAGGCTGACTTTTGTGTCGACTTGACACAAGCTAGAGTTAACTTTGAAAGAGGGAGTCTCAATTTGGAAAGTGGTCCCAGCAGATTGGCCTGGGGACAAATCTGTGACCCATTTTCCTGATTAATGATTGGCATGAGAAGGCCCAACTCACTGTGGGTGACACTGCCCCAGACAGGAGGTAGTCTTAGAGGTGTACTAAAAAACAAAACAAAACAAAACAAACAAAAACAGGCTGAGTAAGCCAGTAAGCAGTGCTCCTCCCCGACCTTGCCTCAGTTCCTGCCTCAAGGTTCCTGCTTTGAGTTCCTGCACTGGATTCCCTTCATGATAGACTAGAAGAGTAAGATGAAATAAATCCTTTTCTCCCTAACTTATTTTTGGTTGTGGTGTTTTACCACAACAACAGAAACCACAGCTAAGACATCAGCTTTGAGTCGATGGGGCATTGTATCTAGGACTCACTGCTTGGGTAGATTTGGAGAAGTAACACACTTAGACCTTTTTCTGAGAGAAGCTAAGGGTTCTTGACAGAAGAGTTAAGAGTTTTGACCCTTTGGGTAAAAACGATGCAGTAGTGGCCGCCCCCCCAGCAGCAGAGAGACTCTCTACTCAGCACATCTCTCTGTATAGCAAGATCCCTGGCAAGCCCCCATAAAGGCTGCTTGTGGAGACCCCATCTGCCAGAAGATGTAGCGTGTGTCTCACAGACAGGCATGCCATGACTCTGCGAGGGAGGGCAGGTGAGTATGTTAAGGATGACCTGGTATAAAGCTCTGAGTGGTGGTGCAAAGCTGGGGATTGCTGAGAAACAGCAGCCGCACACGGGTCCTCTCAGTGGGAAGCTTTTAGAGTGGAGCAGCTGGTTTTGGAGCAAAGGAATCCATCCAAGTGAGGAGGAGACAGTTTTGCTAACACTGGCAGGCTTTCAAGAGGCAGTATACCCAATAATCAGACAAGCCCTGTGCAGTTACAAAAAGGAAGGGCCAGAGCTCCCAAATTGATTCTTACCAACATTCCCCCACTCCACCCCAGAGCTCAGGTCCAATATGAACCAGTACCGACAATGTGAAATTTTTAAAAAAGAAATAGACGAAGAACCACTACATCAGATTCAGATTCACAGGAAAGGCTTTATGCATGGTCTGAAACCTTCTTCAAGAGGAAATCAGACTAGAAACTTCCCCCGTGGCACCAACAGCAACAGTGTTGCCCCGGGCTTACGTTTTCTAGTACTGGTACCACAGATCAACCAAGGATTTTAGAAAGACCCACTCTGGGTCCAACACAGTGCCTAAAAGGACATCAAAAGAGCCTTTAATAAAAAAAAAATTTCATCGCCAAAATCAATTCAAGGCACATTTAATACGGGGGCGTGAGATTACACAGAGAAGTGTGTCGTGGTGATGATTTCTGTGAACAGCAGTACAGAGAAATCCAAATGAAGAAGTGGGATGTGGGCCCTGGAGGGAGGAGGGGAGGGGAGGACGGGCAGGCCAGGGGAATCGGAAGAACACTGTGGGAGGGAAGAACAGAAGGAGTGGAGGCTCAAACACGGAGGGGAGCTGGCATGGAATGAAGGTCACAGCATCTGCTGGGAATTCATGGGCCCATTTCCACGGGGAAGATATCTGATGCTGATCATTGTGCCCACAGTCTTTTGTACCAGGTCAACACCAGCCCACTCATATTATGTGAACATATGACCCAGGCCACCGTCGTATCTCACACTTAGCAAGGATGACCTACATTTTCAGAGCTGGTTAGAGGAACTGGTTCTCCAGATAATCAAACTTCATGGACGCTTTCTCCTGGTCTTCTGGGATTGAAACCTTAGGAACTTTTCTCCCCAGTGTGACCATTTTACCAAAGACCATGCTCCATCAGACCACCACCCCCATCAACTTTGTCAATCGTAAAGTATTAAATTCCAATCATGGAGGAGTCATTTTGTTATTCTGATAAATGACATAAAACTCAAGAAAATATCATAAATTAGAAAACAGTTCTTACTTTTTAGGACTAAAATAACAAATATATTAAATAAATTCTAGATATTGTATAGTAAGCTGGGATTTGGGGATCCTCACATCCCAAAGAAAATATGAAGAAAGGGGTAAAAAAAACATATAGAAAAGCCACTGTACCCCAGAATATGAAGAAAAATGACACTTGGGAGCTCTAAGTATTAGAAATACCAGCTCAGGCTTTTGGCAATGAAATCTAGATATCAAGGGCTATTGATGAAGATACTCGGATGTGTGAAGTGAAAACTTTAAGGTTTCTTTGGAAAGTCAGTTGTGTTGGATGGTGTTTTGCTGGGGCAAACACGTGAAGGAGTGTTTCATTAAAGTGGACACGGGTGTGAAATGCTAAGGCAGGCTCATGAAGGAACGTTTCACTGAAGCAGACACAGCAGAGAGGATGTTCTGCTAAAGCAAGCATGTGAAAGGACAGGCGATGAAGGCTTCTTTGCTAACAGCATGCATGTATTGGTCTGCCTTACATTGTGTAGTTGAGCTCCGTTTGTCTGTTGGGACTCTGTGGACTCTGTAGGCTGATTGGATGCGTGGTCTGAAGCAGAGCTGTGCTGAGGCAAGGCACGTGGAGGACACGTGATGTTTAGAGGGGATAAATAGGACTCGAAAGAATGATGGAGACAGAGCTTAGCTGTACAATGCTTTGGGATCTCCCATCTTCACTGATCTTTGCTTCCCTGAGAGAGGCACAGCTGGAAACTTCTCCTGGTGGTCTCTGCTAGGTAGCGCCACCACTGCTGATTGGTGTTTGCTATCCTGACTCTACTGAACTGGACTGATGGTGTATCTGAAGTCTCTGAGAGTGAATCAAGTTGCCACTGCCTGCTAACCTGTGAACTGAACCTCAGATTTCCAGACAACACAGACAGGAGTTGCTCCAAAGAACCTTTCTAAACAGGTCCACATCCCCCCTCCACCCCACCATCCTTTCTTTCCCACCACTGCTGGTGGCTGGTGAGCTACAAGGGAGGTTAAGTGTTTAAGAACCATCATTAAAAATAAGATTTGAAAAAAATTTAAGTTACAGACATGAATTTTGTCTCAAAAGTGTGAAAGACTGTCCTGGCTAGTTTCATGTCAACTTGACATAAGCTAAAGTTATCTGAAAGGAAGGAATCTCAACTGAGAAAATACCTACATAAGATCTGCCTGTAGAGCATTTTCTTAATTAATTAATGATTGCAGGGGGAGGGCCCAGCCCTTTGTGAGTGATGCTATCCCTGCGCTTGTGCCCTTAGGTTTTATAAAGAAAGTAGGCTGAACAAAGCAGCAGCAACTCTTCTGCCTCCAGGCTCCTGCCCTGCTCCTGCCCTGCTCCTGCCCTGCTCCTGCCCTGCTCCTGCCCTGCTCCTGCCCTGCTCCTGCCCTGCTCCTGTCCTGACTTCCTTTGATGATGAACTGTGATGTGGAAGTGTGAATCAAATAAACCCTCTCCTCCCCAAGTTGTTTTGGTCTTTCATCATAGCAATAGCAATCCTACCTCTGACAAAGACATAACTCAAAAAACGGAAAAGAAGATGGTGGTGGAAGAAAGATCAAAGTCACAGAAAATCAGGACATGATTATTCAGAAAGCTGACAACGTTCATATTAATGTAGCACAGCACTAAAGAGCAGGCTCTTTAACAACAACAACAATAATAAGGCTCTTTAATAATAATAAAAAAGAAACTGACCACAGACCAGACATCAGGGACTTACACATCAGATCATAGAACTTGATCTTTATCATAGAGGCTCCAGGGACCCACAGAAAACTATGGCCACGAAGCTGGGAGTAAGCATGGTGGCTTTTGTCATGCACAGAGTCTTGGATTCAATATCCAGTATCTTTCACACACGTACCCACACATGAGTGACCACAAAGAAAAACTCTGATCAAGTGTTTCAAATTTAGATAAACTAATATTTGAGAAGCATTGAAACCTTTAAACACCACAAATCCAAGATAAAGTTATCATATGACTACATAAGAGGGTACATTAGATAAGAATTGGCACTTCAGAAAAGAATAAGAGGAGCTGAGGAGACTGCTTACTCGGTCAAATGATGCCTTGCAGGTATGAGGCCCTGAGTTAGATTCGCCAAAGCCAGGCGTGGTAGCATATACTCAAAATTCACTTATTAGGAAGGCAGAGATGGGCAGATCCCTGGGAGGTGGGAGAGCCAGGGGGGAGGGGGGGTGTTACTGGCTGGCTAGCCTCACCTAACTGTTAAGTTCCAGACCAGAGGGAGACCCTTTCTCAAAACAAGGTGAATGGCAATTGAGGAACACCATCCAACATTGTCCTCCGGCCTGCACACACACATGTATACCTGACACACAAACACACACTCATGCACATAGATGTACATGCATAAGAGATCAGAATTTTTTTTAATAAAACTAAATTAAAGTCAAACAAGACAGCCTAGGAAGACAGCATATTAGGAGAACAGCTTATAGAAAGGAATAATATCAAATCAGCCAAAACTTTCCAAATATTTTAAGACAATTCAAATAAAAGTGATAAATATAAGTGCACAAAAGAACCAGTGGCTGGCAATGTAAAGTAAAGAATGGGGGGGATAAGATGAATTCTTTAAAATTAATGACATTTTCATAAATCAAAGTAAAATTTCAATCTATATATTTAAAGAACATATTTCTGCCATGGAAAATAAAATATTTACACAGAGATGTGAGCTAGCTAAGGATCAGACCTTATATCCACGGGCGGTCCCCCCTTCTCTAAGAGAAAGAGAGGGGGATGGGAGGACAGGAGAGAGGGGGGGAGACTGAGAGGAGAGGAGGGAGGGGAGCTGAGATCTGGATGTAAATTAGATAAACTAATTGAGAGAGAACTAAGAAATATCTAAGTCATTTATGCAGAATGTCCACTAGGTTTGACATCATGACAGCCAAAGTTCACACTAGGATGTAATGTAGCACCTTTACCATAGTAAAAAATGTAAACCAAAACTTAAATCTACCTACAACTTATTTCAGCATAAGGGTCAGAGATGTGTCAGACTTAGGCAACATTCTTTCCGGGGGCCTGTGTTAACCAATTTCCCACCAAGCAGCTTTAGACTACCAAAAAGTAGCTGAAAAGATTTTAACAATGTTGCAGAAGACTGAAAGATATAGAAGATTATAATAAAACAATATCAAGTAGCAACCAAAGTAGCCAGCTGTCTCCTGAGGTGTTACCCTAGAGGATATCCACTACTAGTTAGTATACAAAAATCATAACTTAGACTGCAGAAAAGAATCTTAAAATGAGTCAGCATGAAAAAGTTCTGGTTGTAACATGTGTGTGTGTGTGTGTGTGTGTGTGTGTGTGTGTGTGTGTGTATGTGTGTGCTATAGTGTAGTATATATAGTGTAGTATGTATACAGCATGTTTCCTTGGTCACACATGGATGCATGCAGGTGCACATGTGTGTGACTGTGGAGACCAGGTGTCTTCTATTACTCTTTATCTTATTTATTGTCATCATCAAAATCATTATCATTATTATTTGGAGATAGGCTCTCTCACTGAGTTCAGCTCCTACCAACTGGTTAGACTGACTGCTCAGCAAGTTCCAGGGCTCTATCTGCCTGTCTCTAGCTTTTGGTGGTAGAGTTGCAGGCAAGTACTACCACACCCGAGTTTTCTGTGGGTGCTGGAATCTAAATTTAGATTCTCATGTTTGCATTGCAGGCACTTTAATAACAGCAATTTTCTTAGCACTCCCAAATAGGGGATTATTAAGTAAAGATAGATTAGTATATAAGTAAGGAGTGAGAGTGGGATTCACAAGGAGAAGCTGTCCCATAATGGTGTGTGTGTGTGTGTGTGTGGGTGGGTGTGTAAGAGAGAGGTAGAGACAGAGACAGAGAGACAGAGGGAGAGAGAGAGAGAGAGGGAGAGAGAGAGAGAGACAGACAGACAGACAGACAGACAGACAGACAGACAGACAGAGAGAAGTAGAGAGACAGAGAGAGAGAATTGTAGTTTCTGTTTTTGTTTTCTCTTGTTTATTTGTGAGGTATGCTCTCCTGTATCCCAGGCTGACTTTAAGCTGGTAATATAGCTGAGGCTGAACTTGAAATCCTGATTCTCCTTGCCTCCACCTTCAGAGTACTATGATACAGACATGAGCAACCTTTCCAGATTGATTTTGTTGTTCTTGAACTTAACATTGTTCAAAAGATGTACTTTACAACCAGGCTGAAATATTAAGCAATGTTTTTAAAGCTAAATATAGTTTAACAATTAAGTTTAGCAAGGAAGTGGTTTGTTTATTTCTCTAAAGAATTTCCCTTTGTGAATTAAACTGTAAGTGGGTTTCTGAGCTGTGGTCTCTCAGGTTATGGTGAGGTTAAATTACAAGTTTTCACATATTGGCCTTAAGCATGGTTCGTTTGCTGTGTTACACAGTATTGTCTGAACTTCCAGAGAAGAGAGTTCTGTCCTTGGAGTCAAACTTCACAGCAGCTTGAAGTTTGACGGATGTGACAAATGTGCTTCACGTGCTTGACCTTCAGCCAAGAAAGCAGAAACTAGATCAGCTTGTGAGAGACTTTCTTCCTTCATATACTCCTTAATTTCCATCCCACGTGCTATAGTGGAGAGCTAAAACAACAGAATCTGGACAAAGAAACAAACAGTGAATAGGAAGTAAAACTTGTTTGTTGATTAAAACATAGGTATCAACAGGAGTGTATGTGTGTATACTCCCAAGCATATAAGTCAATAAATGTCAATACTAATGCTCTTAAGACTGAAAAAAAAGTTGCTAATATTAGCAAACAAAACTGGAACACACAAGAGCAATGGGAGAAAGGAGAAATGTTTTTAGTAATCTCAGTGTTGGTCATCAGAGGAAATAAGTAGGTTATACCTAATAAGAGTGTTATAGAATAGTAAAAATGTGTCTGTTACTCTCAGTTTTCTTAGCTTTGTGTGTATGGTGTGTGTGTATGGTGTGTGTGTGTGTGTGTGTGTGTGTGTGTGTGTGTGCATGTTTGTGTGTGGAGATGCTGGCATGTGTGTACAGGTCACAGGACAATCTCAGGTGGTGGCTCTTGCCTGCTACCTTCTTTGAGAAAAGGTCTCTTTGATGTGTGTCCCTACATATGCCAGGCTAACTGGCCAAGGCTTCCAGGTGTTTTCCTGACTGTCTCCCGCCCACTGTAGAAGCACTAGAATGAGCTTTACATCTGTGCTCATGATTTTAATTCAGGTCCTCCTGCTTCTGTGACAATCATTTAACCCTTGGAGCCAAGTCCCCAGCTCCAGAAGTGGCTTTCTTAACAAGTAAGCTTTGAAAGAAAAGGGAAAAGTATTCACACAAAGCAAAAAATACACAAGTTTAAAATAGACAAAGTATAAAAACAATAGTAAGTATAATCATCAGGTAATAAGCTTATAACAAAAAAATTATTCTCATGCTGACTTCATTTCAGCCTGCTCTAGTTTCTCTTCTGTTACTATGATTTTAAAAAATACTTTGGAAAAAAAGCTTATGGGAGGAAGGCTAATTTTAGATTCATGAGAAAATATGGATTACTTAAAAATTAACAATATATTAAGCCACAAAAGTTAAAAGAAATAACAATTTCCATAAAAACTAAAATGGTATATTTTTATCAAGGGGAAATAAAAATAAAAGTATAAAGCCCTTCTTCCTGGAAATACAAAGCCCACACACAAAACCTCATTCAAATCTTGAGTCAAGAAGAGCTACAATATAAAAATATAAAGAGCAATTGCAAAATTTCTGAGAACAGAAATAAATAAAATGCAGTGTTTTATAGAGAGGATATGAATAAATTAAATGCTCACAGCACAGAGTTTCCCAATTTTTCTTATCAGTGAGAGTGGCAAGTAGATGAAATACCAGCTCCAACCTGAAGGAAAATGATAGCTTCCCAAAAGAAAGGAAAAATGGGCTGGGGGTTGGCTCAGCCAGTAAAAGCTGCCTTGCAGGCATGAAGGCCTGAGTCCCCTGAAACCACACCTTAAAGGCTGAGCATTGGCAGACTGTGCTTGTAGTCACTGCATTGGGAAGTACTGAAATGCCTACCCCACGGGCTTACAGGTTAGCAGGTTAGCCTACCTAAAACGGTTTAGGCCACTGAGTGACTCTGTCTCGGAGTGGGAAAAAAGGAGATAGTGCTTGAGGAACAAGGTTATCCTTTGGCTTGCACACACACACACACACACACACACACATACATAGGCATACACACACACACACACACACACACACACACACACATGCACACACACGCACACACATGAGCACATGCACGCGCACACACATGCACATGCGCACACACAATTTGTTCCTTTGGATAACATAAATAACATGGAGAAACCTAGTAAACCTATTTTCCTTTCTAACAAACACACAAAGCAGCACAGGTACACAAAAATATAACCAAGGAAAACCACCAAAGTAATTTTAATATACATAATTAAATTGTAAGAGTTTCATGAAGTCACTTTTTAAAACCTTGATGAAACAGGTAACAAGTCAAATAAAAAGGATGTCTCTAATTGCCACAACAATTACTGTAAAAATTATAGGTGAAATATTAAAACAGAATCTTTTGCAGTGCTGAAAGAAAACCCATAACTTTATGTTGAGGTTTGGTCTTTTGCTGTATAAGTGTGGACCCCTAAGACCTGGTTGCCCCAGAGATGAGAGAGTCTGCACCCAGACCCAGTGATGCTATGTGACTTTGCATGCAAGTTATTTCTGATTGGTGAATAAGGATGCCTACAACCTATAGCTGGGCAGAATATTTAGATAGGCGGGGCTTGGTGTTCCCAGTCTTAGAGTCAGAGGAGACCACGAGAAGAGAGAGAAGAAGGTAAGGAGGAGGAGAGAGTAACCATGAGTTAAGAGTACACAAAACATGGTCCTGAGGGCTGGCGCAGCCCAGACGAAATATAGTAAGTAATAACTCAGAGTTATCAATAGGAAAGTAGATTCTAATAGCATAGAGGGTAGATATCTGCCCAGCCCTTGTGCTGTTTAAGGCTTATAATTATAAAGGTTGTGTGTGTCTTTTATCTGGGAACTAAATTCTCAAAGGTGGGTTAGAAACCCTGGATTGGGATTTAAAGTTTCTATAACAACTTTATTCTTGGGGAAGCTAAATGATTAAATATGAGCAATCATTTTGCAAATTATCATAGCAGTATGTCAAAGCCATTTCAACTGTGACAAACATGTTTTTAAAAGTTCAACATTTCTTTTTAGTCATATACACACTTACAGTATGTATTCATCCATTAAAATAAGAATTAATTAGTGACTATTGAAACACTAAAGGCATTCCATTGAGATAAGAAACAATGCAAAGTTGCTCACTGTATCCATTACTCTTGAATGTGATATTGCTGTAACCAGCCAATGAATTAGACAGAATAGATCACTTGGGAAGTAAACCAATACATACATTAGAAAAATTTAAGATAACAAAAAGTTCTGAACATAAGAGAATTAGCAAATTAACGAGATATGAAATTTTGTGGAAATTAAGACCTTCCACACATGTGGCACTTCCATGTAAGTAAATGCCAAATTTTATGAGATACAAAAGAAAGGAACACACTCCACTTTGAAAAGATTAAGCAAAACATCTAACAGTAATAACAAACATTAGGGCCTACCTACAGAAAAATTTAAACTCTACTAAAACACAAAAAGTATTTTGAAGTAAGAAAAAAAAATTCCTTTCTTAGATACAGACTCAAAGAAGCAGATAAATCCATGGTGTGATGATCTTCTTTCTGTCAGTCAAAGACATGCTTAGAGGGTAAAGAGGCTGAGGAGATAGATAGCTCAAGTCAGTAAAATGTTTATTGCACAAGTATGAAGGCATGAGTTCATTTAAAAAAAAGTGGGGGAGTAGGCAGTTGGGGGGGGAGCTAAGTACCACACACTGTAATCCAAGACTAGAGAGGCAGAGAAAGGAGATTCCTGGGGCTTGGTGGCCAGGTATTCTTGTCCAATTAGTATGCTACAAGTGCAGTGAGAAACTCTGACTCCAAAATAAGAAGAAGCACAATAGAGAAAGACACCCAACATTGACTTTTGGCTTCCACATGCACACACATGCGCACATGTACACACACACACACACACACACACACACACACACACACACACACACTAGGGGTCAACATTCATCTAGATTAAAGAAAACGTAAGGGATAACTGACTTAACTGGACAGTCTGGTGTGGATGCTAATTAAACTAGGGTCTAGGGTTCTAACTCAGTGGTAAAGTGTTGCTGACCTGCACTGGGCCCAGTAACTACTGCTTGTTTGATTTTCTCTCCCTTGGGAAAGTATTTCCCCATATTAGACAACTAATGGATTAGGGGTTATACTGGATATACTCCATTAGGAAAAACAAGTTCCAATATTTAGGTCTTTAATTATTAACAATGGTATGTTGTCTTTCTCCCTGTTGTTTGTGGTTTTGTAAGGGCATCTGGAATTAGACTGTTGGTTATTGTCTTTTGGTGTGGCTGTCATACTCAGCTCTGTTAAGTAGGGGCTTGGGTCTCTATTGGATGGTATCCAAAGTTGGCATATTTGTGATACTTGACATTCAACCTGGGGCCACTTGAGGTGATATATGATTGGGAAATCAGAAATGGTTCTAGCTCAGATAGGGCAAGACGCAGCTTCTGAGATCAAGAACAAATCCCCTGTAAACTAATGAGATCTGCATATAGCTAAGAGGACAGATCCTTTCTTATTAGTAGTAGTAAAGTCTAGTGACAAATCTCACAAATGATTGGCAGAAGTATGAAACAATATTGCAGTTGGGAAATAGCTCTAGTATACATGTTCTCCAAACATTTTCTTAAAATTTAATTGAAATAAGCCCTCAGGTTTTCTAATTCTTTCTTTCATGAATACAGACACTCCTAGTAAATTTTCATCTCTTTGAGAGGAAGAATCAAAATTTATTATTATTTTTTTAACACTCCAAAGTACCCAGAATGTTCCTGGGGCATAGAGAACAATGAGTAGGCATGATATGAATAGAACTGAGTGGCTGGCAGAATCATGGAGTGCGAGAAATTAATAGCAGGACTGGACTTTCCTCTTTGTGAATTTGCCATCAAGCCTTCAAGCTAAAGATGCACGGGAAAAGTCAGATCCCATAGTCCAAGAGGGCTGTGTGCTCTGCAGCTGGGCTTGCATTGTCCTGTGTCTCCTTAGAAAGGATACCAGTGAGAAAGGCTGAAATCCTGAGTATGGAATTAGAAGCATCTAATGACTTGGTTGGGTTTGTTCTGTTTTGCTAGTACATTCTAACAGGGTGCCTGTGTTAGTCAAAATAAGATCTTACCAAAGGTCATCCACACCTAACTATTAACATGTAAATAAAACTGTGTCTGTACATTGCAAACACAAATATTTGGCTGGCAAAACATAACTCATTTTTCTTTTTAAAATGAAAATGGTAACTAATGTAAATTTCTCAATATGCATTTCTAAGATTAAAAAAAAAAAAAGTAACATACCCACCAAGCTAAGAACAAAGGACACTCTGAAAGCTTAAGGAGAAGACACTGCATATTCACCACTGAGACCAACTGACCCCTGTCATCAAAAGGCTCTTATCTTTTAAATCTTAGCAGCCACAGCTTCATTCTTAGAACTTCCTGGCAGAGGGTGTGAAGAGCATGGGATCTGCAGCCAGACACACAGTCTGTTGTGTGGGGAGAGAAGCCTTTTATTCCAGTTGCATGGTAGGCCATAATCTTCCTAATGGGTAGAAATCGCTGTGTGATCTATGACTACAGAACGTGAACACACTGAAGGGGGCAAGTACACCAGCCCAAAGAACTGGCCCTGCCATTTCTGTGCACAATAGATCACTGATACAATGGCCTCTTCTATAGACAAACTAGCTAGATCTCCTATTTCTCCACCTGAGTGCTACCAACAAAAGAACTTCATCATTCACTTCCTGGAGGAAAAGAGTGCTAATTAGGGTTCATGCTCAAACCCCAGAGGAGAAAGGAAGAAGTTGATGTTGGATAACATTAGAACATTGCCAGGTCACATGCCATAACATTTAATGATATCAGAACCTGACTATAATTCAAATTCACTATCATTGTTATTGTTGTTGTTACTAGCTTTAAAATGGGGATAGTCAGTTTACAACCTCATAGAATAATCTCATTTTTCTAAGGTAAACCCACACCTGTTAAATCCTATCTCACCATCTGGCTATTTTTTTCCTGTTATTTTCAGTGTCCTTTACTGAGTGGAAGGCACTGCATTGGGATGTGTGTGTGTGTGTGTGTGTGTGTGTGTGTGTGTGTTGTATGTTTACATATTATATATATACATTATATATAATATATGTATCATATATATTATACATAATTTTATATATATATTATGTATAATATATACCATATTATAAATATAATATATATAAATGTATATATATATTCACACATATAATATGGCCTATATTATATATTATATATATTAACCAACATTATGAATATATATTCACATATATATATACCATATATAATATGGTATATATTATATTATTATATATTATATAGACCATTATATATATATATATATATATATACATATATATATGAATATATATTCATAATGTTGGTTAATTAGCAGGAAATGGACAATAAGGCTAAAAACTAGTATAACATCACACGGAGCTTAGGATGGGTGACAGATCTGCAACCCAGAACTACTCAATAGCCATGAACATACTTCATGCAAATGAGCCTCTGTTATGGTTTGCCTCTGCAAGGCAGCCTTGGCTTCTCTATTGATGCCTTTGACTCCTTGGGCTGGAACTACTTTGACAGTGGAGTTGGTGTCAACTTTAGGAAGGACGGTTTAGCTGGAGATGAGTCACTAGAGGCATGCCTCTGAAGGTTTTATTTGGTCTCTGGTTCTTTCTCCCTGCTTCCTGGCCACCATGAGTTCATCAGATTTCTCCTTCAGGCCCTTCTGCCATGATTATCTGCCTCATGGTGGCCGAGGGGTGGGGGTGGGGGTGGGGGAGGTGCCAATCAACCACAGGATGAAGCCAAGAGCTAAAAATAATCTTTCCTCCTCAGTTGCTTTTCTCAGGTCTTCCCCACAGTGAAGACCCAACTGGTGCACCCTCCTTTGGTATTCACATCACCAACCCATTAAGGACCTCAGTTGTATAACTTTTGAGGAGATGGAATCACGGACAAGGGTTCATCCCCATGTCCATTCACAATCCCTTCACCCACTTTTCCAGTTTCTGTCTCCTGAAGCACCATGTTCTAGGTGATTAAAAAGACTTCCGTGATCTGGAAGTTTCCTCACACCTGAGCATACATGAGACATCTGTGGAAATAGCCATTCCTTTGTCTAAACCTCAGGAACAGTGGCTTGTCACAGCAGGCTTCTACCAGAGCACTTGTCACACTGCCACCTCTGGCCACTTGATATTCAAGTGAGCTGCTACACAGCACAAGCTCCAGGTTTAGGAGTGCATGTTTCCACTGGGGTCCCAGATGGGGCAGGAGCCTGCAGGGCCTAATACTCAGGCCTCCTTCATTATCAATATTACCATTCTCTTATTACCATTCACTTCAGAAAAGAGAGGGAAGAAAAGTCCTTAGTGTGACACTGAAATGGGCTCCTTTTACAGATGGCAATTTCTCCCTGTCAGAAAGCACGTGTTGTTGTAGTTTAATATCACCAGGCTTCTCATCATCTTGAGAAAAACAGAGATGAAAATACAGGCTGAAGCTGAGCAGAGGAGGAATGATCTAGTCTATACTCCAGGAGCAAGATAAATGATAAGTCATGCTATACAGTGAAGCTATGTGTGAAGTCTGAACAGATCAAAGCTGGGCCCTCACTTCAAAGAACAGCACCAGCGTAGTGAGTTTGACTCCATTTTGTTAGAAAATTCCTTTAACAATTCCCTTTCAACCACCTTTATAAACAGCCATCTTCCGACCTCGGGTCTCATGGTTGAATGCAAATCTCAAAGGGGAATCCCAGAGATGATTCAAGCTTTTATCTGCTGCCGGGGATTCTTCCAAACCTGAATAATTTCATTATAAACTCCTGATGAGTTCCTTAAAAGGAAAATGAGAATCCCAAGAGAAACACTTCGATCACTACAGCACACAAGCTCAGGCTGACATCAATTGAGCTGCAGACCCCGTGTATTTTCCCGAGAATTAAACCATCACCTGGAGCAAAGGAGATTTCAAGCCCGCTGAATTCAGTCAACTCACAAGAAACTCTATCCCAGGCAGGAATATAGCAGGCTTTCAGTGAATCAATCTAAAGGTGGATTCTTTGCAGAGGAATTTTAATCCAACAACTTGGCTGCTCAAATCACACCAAAAAGCCTTCTAGGTTTGTGTGATCTGGCTGGAATGCAGACATGCCACATATCTTTAATCCCTCTGGCTGGAATATAGACTCACCCTTAGTACATACCTTTAATCCCAAACAATGAATGTAAAGTTAGTTTGTAGAAGGAAGCAGCCATGTTTGAAAGTGACATCTAATTGAGGGTCAGACAAAGTGACAAATCAGAGAAAGGTTTGGCATAATGAGTCATAAATAGGATATGCCTAACTCTCATGAACAGCTCAGGAAAGAGAAGACTTAAGAGAGCAATGCAGGGGGAGGGGGAGGGGTCAAGCCAGTTTTACTGGACAGTTTTACAGAGACTGGTTGCAGGTGAAGTCAGAAAAAACAAGAAAATAAGAAGGAGCCAGAAGATTAGAACAGATTGTCAGAGTTAGTTTGAAGCCAAGCTGAGCAATTCAGTCAGAAGTCTAGAGAAGCCAGTTTGAATCAGCCAAAAGTGGAGAGGAAGTTGGATCAGAACAGCTGAGTTGAGCCAGCCAGTCAGAGTTCAGAAAGAACTGGAAAGGGTGAGCTATTCAGTAGTAAGCCTGTGAGACAACAATTACATCTAACAAATAAAAGTTACTTGTCTTGAAAGTTATCTTCAAGCTGACTATAGAGCACTGCCCCTCTGATCTAGATCAGTTAAATGGCAGTGTTCTAACTGTTGCAGGAACAATAACCCAAAATGAAAATTTCTATTCCCTCTCCCCATCACTTTCTACCCCAACTCCCAGCATCCTTCACTCACAGATATGTATCTGGGCATGACTGTGCACCTAAGACATCAAATCTACTGTATCGTGTAACTTCTAGTATCCTGTTTTAAGTTCCAGGCAGATGGACTTTGTTACTGACCTCTGCCCAGGAGCTGCTACCCCAGATCTGTGCATGAAACACTCACACTCACACACACACACACACACACACACACACACACACACACACACACTTATTTTTAATATGCTTCTTGCTCAATGGCCAGGCTCTTCTAAGCCACTCTCAGTCAGCATGCCCTTCTCTTCACTCCCATCTCGTCACCTCTAACTCTGCCCTCAGCATAGTTGCATTTCTAATCTCTCACCTGCTACCCCAGACACAGTTGAGGAAGCTGCTAATGGCCATCCCTCCCAAGATCTCACCTGACTGGTGGCTCTTTCTCCCTCTGAAGCATGGTGAGTCTCTTTCCTCCTGCAATCTGCTAGCCTGCCTGCAGGAAACTGGAGGTCCCACCTCTTCCATCCAGCTATTGGTCACTAGCATCTTTATTGATTGATCAAGAACCAATTGGGGAACAGAATCTTCAGCATTCATTCCTGATCAGAGCATCAGAACCACCACCTACAATCTACCCAAAGCTACATGCCTGGAAAAGTGTGCTTTTTTTTTTTTTTTTCCTAGAAAATTTCCCCTCATATCATAGATTTTTCAGCTCCATGAAATAATACCCAAAGGATCAGATCTTAAAAACAAAACAACAACAATAACAAAAAGAAATCAATTTTAGAAAAGAGATGAAATAGGTGTGTCTCAAATAACCAAAAGCTCAGAAGCATTCTTCATGGACTCAGGGTAGAATAGACTGCTGGATATAAGCCAAAAAAAGGGCAAGAAGCCTGTTCCAACACAGATTGCAGTTTTCTTGGCTTTGGAATTTGAACCCAAAATTACGTTTGCAAAAGCTTTCATACCTCTGTGTATTTGCATTTGCATAATGCACTGAAAATTCTCTTGTTCTTTATTTCTCCTTAATTTTCCCATGTTACATTTTATCCCAGGCCATGAAGAATGCAATGGAAAGAGGAGGAAGTGGGGGAAAAGGCACAATGATGCCTTACGATGTAAAGATGGTGTCTACTGAAACCCAAACAAATAAACAATGTAAACCTACAGCCTAAATTCTCCAGTTAATAAACTGGTTGTCAGATCACTCTACAGCTAGCCTAAAAGAAAAAGGATATGGTTGGGGAAAGAGCACAAAGAGCCTTGCTAATCACCAGCAGTTGGGTTTTAAATTGCTACTGCCTTGTCATTGTCCTGGGGGCTCATGCAATTGTCTCAAAATAATCTCGGGCTGTGCCTTTTATCCACAAGTGCCATCCAATCACTGAGGCATACAATAAGAGGAAGAAGAAGTTTTTCAATCTTATCAAATGAGATTAAGTAGGTCGATCTGGCCCATATCAACCAAGAGGCTGCATTCAGTAAAAATTCACATTATCAAATTTTTTATGTAAATTTTCAAGCAATTCTTTACTGGTATAAATTAATAGGCCAAGGAAACCAAGACTAAAAGTCTGGATTTCATTTTGTTTTGTGTTTTTAAGATTCCAAAAGCATTGTTCTGCTTTGAAGTTATATTTTAGTGAAAGGTTGTTTTGTTGTTGTTATTGTTGTTATTGTTAAACTGCTGTACTTGAGGAAGTCCATATACAGCATGGTAATATTCTCAAATCACACAACAGAGATTTCTGAAAATATCCCTTGTGCTCAGAGAAAGCTATCACCATATCCTAATGCCGTTTAAAAATACACAATACAGCCATGTGCTTGCTATTACAACAAACTAGGTCATTGCAAATCACTCACCAAATGCTCAGATGAAGAGGCCATTATCATCAAGAGACTGGGGAAGAAATGGTATCAGTTTTGTAGGATCCAACCCATGAGTCAAGGATATATTAAGAAAAGAATTCGTCTAGGAAATTGAGGTGCTTTAAGAACCTCAGAGAGTTCCCTCTCCCTGGCTCGAGGCTAAAATCCTGGAAGCAGTGGTAATCAATATTGAGCACCCTCCATCCACTGGGCCCACAGTGCTGTCCATCCTTGTCTTATCATTTGATTTGTGGCACAAGCTCTGCCTCTGCCTGGCTGCATCCCATCCAGAAGCCTCTCGGCAGGTGTCCTATGTGACCTGTCAGTTCAAAGAACTTGGTTTTCATGAAGTTTAACTTCTTTGACATTCCCAAATATCAACATAAATAATAACACAATTGTTCTGCTGCTTCTCTCTTCCTTCTATTTCGGTTTTATGAAAATGTTCTTCATAGGCATGTAAAGGATGCAGAACAGGCCACAGATGGCAGGAAGATAAGGGTGGGAATATCAAATGGGGCTATAAAACTGGGATACAACTAGAACCTTCTCACATAGTTTTTAAACATTTCAGTATTTAATGCACTTAAAAACAAATGATTCTTCTCTTTCCCCAAAGGTAAGATAGATCTTGTTCAAACCAGCTCAAGATAAAGGACTCACCAGTGTCAGTATCAGCAGGACCTGAGCAGGAGCTCAGGCGGTCCAGAGCACATTGGATCACCATGCTCCAGAGCTCAAGCCTAAGAAACAACTGACCAAACAAAATGAGACTGACACTAACCTGTGACTGATAAACATGCCCAGATGAGGGCTATTATTATTAGCCGGAAATATTTGCCAGGACAGAGCAGAACACCTGTACTAGCTGCACTGGCTTGGGTACTATGTGATCCCTTGCCCAACAAACTGGCCTCATTCTTTTCCTAAGGCTGAAGGAAATCGGCCCACTCATCCATCTTTCTGCCCTCGTATCTATGTCTGAGTATCATTGACAACCTTCCCAGGCACGGAGTAGAGGTTGGACTCCTATTTTAGAATCTCTTCTTTTCTTAAATCCAAATAGATACAATTAGTTATCTGAATAGTGTTACTGAACAGAAAAGAGGTTACTGAGGAAATCATTGTATTTTTTTATTTTTAATTACAGACACACAAAACAATAAAGTGAAAGCAGTGAGACCAACTCCTTCACATGCTCACTCATCCAGTGATATCGGCTGAGCACCTAACTGTGTGCTCGGCTGAATTTGGAAATTTCAAGTAACAGTGAAAGACAAGCATGTATAGAGAAGGATGTAGGTTTGAGCCTGAATGGGGTAGTCAAGAAAGACCTCGTGGGCAGGCTTCACTTGAACAGAAGATTCACGATGAAGAAATCAGCCCTGAGGCACCTATGCCTATGAGGAGAGCCTTGCAGCAGAAGGAAGAGTCAGTGCAAAGACAGAAGTGAGCACCTAGGGGGATGGCTTAATGGGGAAAAAGCTGCTGCCCAAGCAGAAAGGCCTGAGTTGGGGTCGGGAGTACCCATGCAAAAGGCAGGCACAGTGGCTAGTGTTCACAACTCTAGAACAGGGGTCTGAGAAGGTGCTAGTGTGAGCAGCGGTAGATCCCCAAGGGCTGACTGGACAGTCAGTGTATCCAAAACAGCCAGCTTCCAGCTAAGTGAGAGACTCTCTTATAAACTAAAGTTAGGTGGGCAGGTGAATTGAGGATGTCTATTCCTTGCACGCTCAAGCACACACAGGTAAGCACACACACAAATACACATGCACATACTATATACATACACACAGAGACCAAATCTAAGATAGATCAAGGAACACCCAAAAAAAGGTAATATTGCTAAGGTCCTATGAGAAATGGATGGACTACAGGACTCCGGAAGAGTGATGTCCCACAGACCATGTAGAACAGGAGCTTCCACTCAAGTGAGCTACAATGTCAGGAGTGAAATGACTGGATTTCCTTCCATGTTGATAGATGGGCTCTGACTTGGCTACTGAGAAAAGACTGTAGATGTGGATTCCAGGTAAGATGCTCTTACAGGAACCAGATGAGAAGAAAGCCTTGACTACATAGACAAGGGAGTGCAGAATTCTCGGAATTCCTGTTGATGAAAGATCCAATCATAGCAGTTGATGTGTCTGCTGTGAGGATCAAGGAGGGCTCCAATGCAGTCAAAGGATGGAGTCATCTTTTGGACTCCCTTCAGAAGACCTCGAATGTGAATGGCAACTAGGGAGACTCCTCTTTCACCCCAATCTTCTCTTCAGATAATGAGCAGACAGTGCAAACTCACAAACACCTAACTCCCTTTGTTACTGAGGTTACAAACCAGCCCCAAGTATTTTCTCTTTGCTGTCTTGCTCATTCCTTGTGTCAGTCCTCACTTTTACTCCTTTTCTCTCCTCTCTGAGAAGACTGTGTAAGGTCCATGTGAACACCGCTTCATGAAAATAATCCTGGTAAAAGTTAGGATTGGGCTCCTGGAAGCCCAACTCAACCTAGACTTAGACTCTGTCAAGCCACTCCAACAGCTATATATGAGAGAGGAAATCAGTCCCCATCCCATCAACCTGAGGTTGCCAAGCAACAAAGGTCGGTAACAACCAACCTGCTACTAGAATGTATCTCCCTGAATTCTCTATCCAAAGAGCATAAACTCTCTGAGGGAAAAAACACAGAGAAACTTTTTCAAGATTTAAGTATCTCATTGTTTAAAATCCTTCAGTATCATCTGTGACAAATGTCGTATTTATCCCAGGAAAAGAAAAAAAAAATACTTCTTCTAGAGAAAATTATTTTTTTTCTGCCTAGTGACTAACCTCCATTCTCTGTTATGAATTAGCTCTGAGGCACATCCCTAAGCCCTCAGATGAATTATCCATAGAAGTAGGAGTAGAGTGGGCTGAGTGTGTGACAGAATCCCTCTCAAGCCTGGTAGCACACAGGTGAGAGAGTGTGGGGACCATGCCTGTAGACTGAAATGCAAAACGGGACATTTCCATGGCTTATGTAACTAACAGCTTTTCAGAGGTTAAAAACTGCTCCCTGTGGCATTTTATGAATTCCTGTAGTCAGCTCTGCTACTGTGGCTGTGGCTTTCGCTTACAAGGGTCCTCAGAAAGACTGTTATTATTTTATTCTTTGTACTTCAGAGCTAAATCATCTTGCATTGCATACAAGTCAGCAAGACTGTTTTCTACCAAACTGCGAACAATTTCTTTCTGGCAGCCATTGTTCTGTGATTTCCCCATCTTTAGAGACAATGGATTCCAGTTTCAAACCTTATGCATAAATATGGCAGCCATCATTACAATAAGCTGGCTCTCTGGCTGGAAGTCAGGAAGACACTTAGATTGAGGGCATTGTGCTGCTCAGATTTGGGACAGGAAAAAAAATGACAGCTTGAAATAACAGCAGAATAGAGTGTGAAGCATCTGACTGAACAGAGGCCCCTGAGCAGGCATTCTGTGGGTCTCTAGATTTTTCAATCATTTCTTAGAGAAGGCACGGATGGGCAAGCAAGCAAAGAGAAGAGAGAGTGGTGCAAGACAAGGGCTAAAAGAACTGGACCCTGGATCCCTTGTTCCTTTCTGCTTCTTTTGTGTCTTCTTACAATGGAAGAATAAAATGGGCAAAAGTGTTTCATTTCAAAAGCTTGCTGACTGGGTGTAACTCCACTTATCAAGGCACTGTTAGACTTGATTTTTAATGGCAACACTAACCAGATGTTCCACACAGTGCTGGACTCTCTCTTTCCCTCGGCTCTCTACAGCTAGAAGTGCTATTCACATTCTCTTCACCTCTTTCACTTTCCTGGAAGTTCAACTTCCCCCTATTCCCCATTACCTAAAATCTAAATAGTGTACTTGGACACATGCAAAACCTTAGGTATCTGAGGAAGACAGGAGATCCTCTGAGTGTCTCCATACAATGCATCTGTTTCTGGTCATCATTGTATACCTCTGGACATAGTAGGTGTTCAACAGCAATAACAAAAAGAAAAATGTTGAATACATAAATGCCCTACAGCCTCTTCTGTCTCCCACGAGTAACAGAAAAGGCACATTTCTTAGACTTTGACTTTCAAGCTCCTAACTTTTTCTCCAACCTGCCAAGACCATTTTGATCAGACACTTACTCTTCAAGGCAAAAAACAAACAAACAAAACAAAGAACAAAAACAAGCCCACTATCACTGTCATCTTCGTACTCTAAGTGAAATATGGTCCAACTCATATTCTATATATTGTAAGAAGCCCACACTGCCCATGTCTGCTAGAAGTGACTGCTCCTCTCTGCTCTGCCCATGCATATCACTTGCTAGTCAAATGTTACTGTGCAGATTTTCAGAAATTTTCACCAATTATTTCATAAAAACTTTTCACAGAAAATAACTGCATTTAATTATTTTTCTTATATTCTAATCACTGTGCTAGCTATAGCAAA
This sequence comes from Mus minutoides, assembly GCA_902729485.2. Lineage (NCBI taxonomy): Eukaryota > Metazoa > Chordata > Mammalia > Rodentia > Muridae > Mus > Mus minutoides. The sequence continues at coordinate 22,428 of CACVCL010020706.1, read as the reverse complement.
AGTGGGTAATTACTTGTTGACAGGAGTCAGTAAGAAAGCATCCCATTTCAACCTTCCTGTTAAGAGTTCCTGACACCTTCTTAGAATAGAGAATGAAACACCCACAAAAGGAGTTACAGAGATAAAGATTGGAGCTAAGATGAAAGGATGGACCATCCAGAGACTATCCCACCCGGAGATCCATCCCATAATCAGCCACCAAACCCAGACACTATTGCATATGCCAGCAAGATTTTGCTGAAAGGACCCTGATACAACTATCTCGAGTGAGGCTATGCCAGTGCCTGGCAAATACAGAAGTGGATGCTCACAGTCATCTATAGGATGGAACACAGGGTTCCCAATGGAGGAGCTAGAGAAAGTACCCAAGGACCTGAAGGGGTCTGCAACCCTATAGGTGGAACAACAATATGAACTAACCAGTACCGCCAGAGCTCGTGTCTCTAGCTGCATATGTAGTAGAAGATGGCCTAGTCAGCCATCATTGGGAAGAGAGGCCCCTTGGTCTTAACAAACTTTATATGCCCCAGTACAGGGGAATGCCAGGGCCAAGAAGTGGGAATGGGCAGGTAGGGGAGCAGGGCAGGGGGAGGGTATAGAGAACTTTTGAAATAGCATTTAAAAATGTGAATAAAGAAAATATCTAATAAAAAAAGAAAGAAAATTGATTTTACCTAAAAAAAAAAAAAAAAGAATAACTGTTTGGTTTTTCTGTTGTTGTTGTTATGCTCTATCATTTTAAATAAAATATTTATAATAATAATAATAAAAAGAGTTCCTGACAGGCTAGGGAGATGGCCTGGTGGTAAAGAGTCCTGGCTGCTCCTCCAAAGGACTGTGGTTTCATTCTGACTCCAGTGCTTGCTAAGTTGGAAAGACCACTACCTCCATTGGCCTCAGTCTGTTAAAATGCAAAACAAATGCAGAGCTGTTTCTGTAAGGATAGTGTGAGGCTTTAAAAGAGGATAATGTTCCTTGGTACTCGAGAAACACAGGCACCATTGCAAAGATCTCTCCTCTCATTGACGAGGACCCTTAATGACAAACATAGAAAAGTCTGTTAGACTCAGATACATAGATGATGCTCAGGTGCCTGGGAGGACCCTGTGCCTAGGAACACATGCCAAAACAATTTGTCACCACTGAGCTCTTCACACATTGACATCAACACATGGCTTGCCGCATGTCAGTCATTCATGTGACATAAACCAAGGACCACCAAACAGTTCCAACTTCTGGGAAGATGTCCTTAGCAGTCTCCAGGGTAGCTGAAATTTCACTAATGGAGAAGAACATGCACGGGTCATAATAGGAATGAGAAGGTTATTCAGGAAGAAAACAAAACAAAAAGCCACATGAGCTCTACAAAGCAACTTCCTGTGGCGGGGTCTGGGTACTCAGGGCATCTGGAAGAGGTGTTGTGTGTAGAAAGCAAATCTCTTGGAGGTGTGCATGGGAGGTAACATGTGCACAGGACCCTTCAAACAGCACCCTCAGCTTTCCACCTGACTGGTTTCTAAGGTCCAACCTACATGTCTGCAGGTGCCTGCATCTATAACTATTGTGGAAGTAAGTGCCTTCATAGCCTTCTGCTTCACAGAACCCGTGGATTTCTATATACTGGGTCTGGGCTCTGTGCCACCTACTGACATGGAAGACCCAGCATCACCTGTCAGGACTCTGCAAGCAAAGAGGGAGACACAGAAGGTGGTTGCAGTGGCAGGAGGCTGATGCACCAGCAGAGAGGATCAAATGTTTTGAATGCCATGGGCTGATTAGAAAAGGCCAAAAGTTCCTCCACCGAAAGAGCATAGTGTATAACTCTGATCATTTATACATGGGCTCACTTTCCCAGGGTAATTATAGATTATTATCCAGCTAATTACAGTACACAGTTTTAAAAGATCTGAAATTTATTAGCCCAATCTGGAAATTACTGTGAAACGTGATTTGAAAAGAAAAAATTCTGGGAAAGTAGTTCCAGTCTTGCCAGGGTTACACAGTGCAATAACCTCATGATCTCTTCCTGTGTGAGATGGGTTTGTAGTGCCAAACACCCTGCAGATTGTCCTAGCAAGGGGATTTCAGCATCTCACTTCCAAATGACTCTTCTCTGTAAGAGGAGGTACCAGATTTACAAAAGAAGGGGGGAACCAGATGTCAGTTAAATTTGAATTTTAGATGCCTATTAAATCAACTTAGCCCTCAAATGTTGCAAAAGGAATACTTACGCTAAAAATTATTCATCTTATAATTAAAATTCAAATTTAACCCAGCATCCTGTGTTTAATCTCACAAGAGAGATCTGAAAGTACATTCGAAGAGTAATGCTAAGCAAAGATGGTGAAGGTACAGGCTTACTAAACAGTATCCTGATGTCCAGGAAAGGAGGGTCAGACTTCATATGTGTATGACACAGACAAGGTTTAAAACTTAAAACAGGGAGGGAAATGTTAATGAGAATTTCCAAATATGAGCTTAACTTCCAAGTTAAAATGATCTGATCCTCCTTTATGGCCATTGGTGCTATCTATAAAGAACCTTCTCAATGAATACTGAAAGAGGAAAAACAAAAGAATGATGGGGAATGCACTCCTGATGGGAACCCACATCTGCTTTCACAGGCACCTGCCTTGTCTCCCAACCATCCATTATTTTGACATACCCGAAGTTCACACACTGGGTTAAGGAATAGAAAGAGGTAGGCAAAAAAAAAAAAGCAATGATCTGATTGATAAAGGTATCATCACCTTGTTTTTAAACTTTTCAAAATGGCTTTGAAAACTATCTAGATATAAAACAATCACTGGTTAATATACTTGAAAGGAAGCACAGACTAATTAAAGACAAAATTGTATATTAACCATTAGTATAGATTTTCAAAGAACATCACTGTGAGTTGCATGTAACCAAAGTAGTTAAATGATCCCTTCGTTGAACAAATGTTTAATACCCAATGTGCTAGACACCTCATTGCAGCCACTGAGGTGCAGCTTGTAAGACGGGCAAAATCCTAATCTTGAGGTGCTATGGTTCAGGGGTGAGGGAGGAAGGAAAGTACCAGGAAAAATACAAGAAATAAACAACAATAAGGAAATAAACAATAAAGGCACAGATAAAGTAAATAAGCACTGGGGGCAGAATGAAGGACTCTGGAGGAAATAAAACAGCCCCAGGTTAGAAAAGACCCAGTGTTTTCCCAGAAGTATCTCTAGATTCTAGGTCCAAGGTTGAGGACTCCTGCATTCTCTCGCTCACTGGCAGTTCAGTTTTGCAAAGTTCATTCAGCTTAGAGAAGGATTCACTTAACCATTCTGTGAGCCCCTGAAAGCATGAAATACCGTCTCCTTCATGATTCATATTCTCTCTCCCCTTCCTCCCTTCCTCCTCTGCCTCTCATACGTATAACCTTTGTATGTACAGCAGACTTTACTGAGGTTTGTGGGGGAATACCAAGAGAATTTACTCACCACAAATACTTGTCATTTAAATGAGATGTTTCCAGATCCTTTGCTCTGGCAGTCCTATACTGTTCTCTTCATTTCTACTGATAAGCTGTGCACAGCACATACTAGTTTACCCGCTACTAAACCATCAACTTGGTATCCTGTTGGTTTTTTTTAATAAGCTTTTTAACAGGATATTACCTAAAACAGACAACTTCCTCCTTAAGAGTAACTGGGAAGCCAGCTGTTAAGATAATCACTTACTTATTTCAACAGCCACATGAAACAGTCAGAAATCTATACTTTGTTACATTGTGTGTATCAATTGTTTTAAAAAAAAATCTTTGATCTGCAGTAACTAAAAGTTTGCATGAGACCCAGGCACTTTCTTCTGTAGTCAGTTTTCCACATCCATTTGGTATCCCACAGCCTATGTGCCTGGTGCACAGTAGGCCTTCAATACATGTTTGGTGGATTTAATTTAATATACTACAGCCTACACAAGCACCATGGTGAGTAGAAAGCACACGTCTGGCAGCTCAGTGCTGGTTTATTAGTGGCAGTTTGCCACCAGCAGCACTTAGCTGTAGATTGTTTCCATGCTGTTTCTTGATCTCCTCATTAGAAAATACTCCTGAGGTACCTTTTGAAGTGAGATCAGGGAGAATGCATCCCTGCGGTCTAAGATTTCACACTTAAAGATACAATGCACAGATTGTCCCATGCAAAGCAGTAATGGGACGTTGTAATTAAGCGAGTGGTGGCCAGGTTCACCCAGTACTTACGTCCTAAGAGTGTTGAAAACACATTGTCACAAAGGTGACTTAAAATCCCCATTGCTCTTGAACTGCTAGCTTTCTTCAATTCATAGTTGACCTCATAAGGATATCTTTGGCTTTTGAAATGATTTTTTTCCATCTGGTGAACATGTTTCTAGTTCAAACTGACTTGAAGACACTGTCCAGCTAGAAACATTAACTCCAGCCAGGCCACATCCAGTCTGAACTCTGAGTTATTGCATGTTACATCCATTTGTCTTTGAATCAGCTGCTTCCCACCTGCAGGGCACCTTGTTCTCTTCTAATAACTACAACATTATGCTAAATCTACTCACTGTCAGCATTTCTCATTGCATTGTGGGCTTTCGGGAAAGCAATGTGACTCCTTTCACCATTTTAAAGCTTTAGCGTATAACACAAAGGTTGGTTTTATTTTGTTAATAAATATTTACTGGTTGAATCACTCTCTTCTTGTTCTAAGGTAAGTAACTGTTAGAGAAGAATGGGAAGGCTATGATACTGATTAGAAAGTAAGCCATATAGATTTCTACTTACTGTCTAATGCATAAGTGTTCTGTAATATACCCTAATCTAATATCTCAATTAGAATTTGTGGTATGCTGTTTAACTCACGAATTGCCCATTTCACCAGAGCTAAGTCATTTTTCTCTGACATTTAGAATTTATAATGGTAAATTCAGTGATTCAATGCCACATTCACTTACTCCATTCCTAGTCTCTGTGTTCTTAATTCTCTCTCATGGAAAAGAGAGTTGGAAGGATAGAATGCAAGAAAGTTGTCCAAATTGTATGTGTACATAATAAATGTTTTCTATTTGTCCTGCATAACTAACACACATCCATCTTGCTTTTCTACTGATCTTGGAACCCAGGGATGAATCTGACCAAGCAATGAATACTATGGGGTGCTAATGAGGACTTTAGATTACCTTCTTCTTTGTATTAGTTGAAATCCTTCTGGAAAGAAGAGTTATCTCTGTATTTCTTATTCGTCATTGGTATGTACCTAAATATATTTATTTTATTCTTTGAGTTACAAACGACTGTTATTTCTTTTGCTAATGGAGTTAAGTCATTCACAAACTCATTGGAGTTATCTCTGTGCCCTTTTAAACCATCTGTGCCTTTGTGAAAAATTATTTGATTTGTGACATCACAAGATGCTATAGCCAATTGCTTCTCTAAGGACAGTTGTCCCCATTTCCTCTTCATTTACTGTTTTGTGGGCAAACTTAATTTTCTTAAATGAAGGGTCCTTTGTCCATTTGAAAGATGGTTTTTAAGCATCTGCTGAAGAACAGAGATACAGTTGCGGTTGGGACAGACCCAGACCCAGACCCAGACCTCTACTTCCTGAATCCAATACCTAAAACAAGCGAATACCTTGAACCCTGAGAAAATGTAGAGATGACAGGTTGCTGCTTTGCACGCTTTGGCAGAAAAGAAATAACTCTGGCATATGTTTGAGGTCCTTATTAATCACATTGAGGAAACACTATATTATCATCCAAGGAAAACTGCTACCTCCATCCTTTTCTCTATTACCATCTCCCAGGAATTTATTACCCATTGAGAGAATTGTTTGCTAAGCAAATAAGTGCTAAACTTATGAAGACTATAATTCAGGTGGTGACTCCTTAGAGAATAGTATTAGTTTATGAGGTCTACTTAATGTTTCCCTGGGCTATGCTGACTTTCATTATTCAAGGGAACTGAGAAATGTCTTGGGGAAGAGCAATAATTGGCTGTATCTATTCGTGTTTCTGTATAATCACTGTGCTGGATTCATGTAGACAAAGTTCAGTGTTTGTATATTTCAAACAGGACGGATCCGAAATTAAGTGCGTTACAAAAAGGGATGACTTGCCTTCAAGAATACAACAAAATTATTCACTGCAGAAATTCACAGCAGGAGTTAACATAAGAAACAAGCAATCAGATAACCTATGGATTCCTTCCATGAGGCCAGAACAAGTTATTTTCTCCATCCCACCTCCTCCTCCACCTCCTCCATCTCCTCTCTTCCCTCCCTCCTCTTTCCTTTTGTTTTCTGAGACACAGTCTTACTTTGTAGTTGGCCTCAAATTCAATAAGCTTTCTACCTTGGCCTCAAATTCAATAAGCTTTCTACCGTGGCCTCCCAAGTGCTAGCATTATAGCTCTGAGCCACAACCAACAAGATACAAAATACTCCTTTTATCTAAGACAATACTTAGACATTAATTGTAAGATATTTCCAAACCTCATCCAAATTAGCCTATACCATGAGCAACAAAATTAAACATGACTTGTAACGCTACTTCTAAGCATGCTTCGGTCTCCTGTACTTTAATATCGGCTTTAAATTATATGTCCTATACCTAAGCTTAGTATTAGAGAATGATCTGACAGCTTATTAAACAATGCCTTTCTTGCTCTTTAGTGTGGATAATACTTCTAAAGAAGAGGATGAGCCAGTATAATAAAGTAATTATTGTACTCTCAGAAAACAGTATTCTGAATTCCATGAGGTTTCCTCTCAGATAAGCCTATTACCCAACAGAACACATGTTATTTTGAAAACTGAGTACCTGAGCTCAAGCTTGTAAAACACCTTCCTGTGAAGCTGGTGAAAATGAAGACTGAGGTCTCATCCACACCATCTGTAATTTTTAAGAAGATAATCCCTTTATTTGACAAAATTTGAGGGCTGCAGAAATATAAGCAAATGCTGCTAATTTTCACCTTCATCTAAAATAGGAGTATATAGATAAATATGTGTTGAAATAAAATGACACCAGACATAAGATTTTTTTTCATTTATAAAACACTCATAACAATGGATCCCGAAAGCATGGGGTGCTTGGCAGACTAGTTCCCTGCTACACACAGTATGAAACTGGATGCAATCTGGGGGACCAGCATTCTCACAGGTCAGAGAACCGTGGGGCAGAGTCCCAGAAAGATGATGAGATCTGGGGAGATACTTTCTAGAAAAACAGGACAGACAGCAGTCATTACACAAGGGAGTGCTCACTCTGCTAAGCTGACACACTTGAGACCAGGTGATGGCATCCGAAAGCCTTTGGGAGAATGGGGCCTCAGATCACAGTACAGAGGTTTCTGTCAGGTCTTTGTCCAAAGGTGGGGCAGTGTGCACACGATTCTAAACAGACAGGTTTGGGAGACTGAGAAATGAAGGAAGATAACAAAGGCTGGAAGAGTCTTCTCCTTAGTACCTAGTACATCATTTGGGAGGCCAGAATTGCTGAGGAAAAAAGATCTACCTTACAATAGCAATCAGGGAGACCTTCCAGCAATCAGGGAGACCTTCCAGCACCTTAGTTACCTACCCAAACAAAAGTTAAAGCTAATTTTTAAAAAGGTAACAGTCAAGACTCTTTATAGATCTTCAAAATATTATCTCCAAAAATAGACATGTAAAGTAGTTCACCATCAGGAGAAATAGAAGTCCGAGGGGGAAAAGCCCTGACATAAAGAAGATGATTCTGACATTAGCAGAAGTCAGAAACGCCTGTGTGCAAGGGGCTGGAGATGGTTCAGCGGTTAAGAGTACTTGCTGCCCCAGCAGAGGACTGGGGGTCAGTGCTTAGTAACGAGATCAGGCAGCTCGCAATCACTGTAACTCCAGCTCCAGGGCATCCAACTGGGGACCTCCTTGGACAACAGCATGAATGTGTGCTAAGGCACATAGTGGTCAGCCTTGAAATCATATCTATCCAAATATCAAAAACAGACTCACTCACTTAGTATATTGTATTTTATACATATTTATGTATACACCCACATGCACATGTGAGCATGCACATACCCAACAAATATAGTTAAAGTAAGAGGAGCCATCAACTTGAGAATTGGGAAGAAATGGGTATGTTTCAGGGGAGAGTGGCTGATAGGGGATTTGGGGGAGGAAAAGAAGACAGGAGTACTGTAATTACATCAATTAAAACTTTAAAAAAATAAAATAAATCTTTGAACAATTACAAAATACATTCAGACTTAAAGAATGTGATTATTGCTTGAACAGATGGAAAATCTAAACAAAAAAGAAACTATTTTTGAAATAATCAAATATAAAATCCATAGTTAAAAATTATATTTCAATGAAATTATATTAAAATGAAAAAGTCACCAAGTGGAGAAAACCCGTAGGAAGGAGTGATAGAGGGGGCGGGATGAAGATGGGCAAGGCTAAGGGCAGAGCAAGCAGAATCACCATATACACATATGAAATTATCAAAGAACACTCAATTCATCAATCAAACTTTTCATCAAAAGAGCTAAAAAAAATTCTTACATTATACAGGATAAAGGGTAAATGAACTAGAAATCAAAATGATAGAAATTATACTGAAGAGAACAATTTTTAATTAACAGAGGCATCATTTGACTTACATTTGAAAAATAAGTGATCTAGCCTATGTAAAATTGAAATATCTGATTGAAAAGAGAAAAGACTGAGATGGGGAAGTGATTCAGAGAAATCGTGATCAGAATAATAGCATTACATTGTACAGAATCCATAATGTATGCACAAGTGAGATCGACAGCAATCATAAGACATTGTGGAAATTAAGAGGATGCATGACCAATGTCCTTGTGTTTTACATAGTGCAGTAAAAGACACATACTGGAGTTTGGCATCCTAAGAATCTTCAAGTGCACAGCCCAGGGGCAGTAAGTGTATATATGAGGTGTACATGGGCAGCCATCACAACTGTTAGTTTCCAGAGCTCTTGGACCTTACTTGAGTGAATCTCTGCCCATTAAACACATACTCCTTATCCCCTTCTTCCCACGAGCCTCAGCAGCCATCATGCTACCATCTATATCTATCACCTCATAGAGATGCAAACATACAGCACTTGTCTTTCTGATGGACATTTTTCACTGAGCTCAATACCCTTCAGATGCAGCCATGCTCTACCATATTAGAATTCCTCCATTTCCAAAGATAGATAATAGTCTATTGCATATGTATGCCATATTTTAAAATAAAACATTCATTGTATTTTATTGCACATGGGTTTATTCCTGCATATCTCTCTGTACTGAGAATTTTGTAATTTTGGTTTCTTTCTGAAAACACAGAAATATTATGGGAATATGTTTTTGTTTTAATCCCAGGTGGGGTACATGGGGCTGCTTCACAGCAGGTGACTATGATTTGTCGTGTGCTCTAGCAGGGGCATGATTTTGTCTGCTTCAGATACTTTTTGCAAGTGTGTGTGGTGTTTAGAATTCTGGAGAGTTTTCAGACATTTCATATAAATGCTAGAGCCCCTAGGTTGGTAGGTTGGTTGGTTGTGGTTTGTTAAGTAGTACTGCACAAAGAAGACATGAGAAAAGGAAGAAATAAGATATCCTGACTGCAAATATCACACTTGCTCCTAATCAGCATGACGTAGTCTAATGATAACATCACCCCTTATTATGTCCCCTTTATCCTTTTTCCTCTCCTATCTAGTTTTAGGGGGTTGAAAGGATGAAAGAAAAAGGGTAGAGAAAGGTGGAAGAAAGAACCACAAGGCAGCAAAAGCCCAACTACATCTCTCTGTAACACTTGCATATGGCTACATCTCTCTGTAACACTTGCATATGGCTACATCTCTCTGTAACACTTGCATATGGCTACATCTCTCTGTAACACTTGGATATGGCTACATCTCTCTGTAACACTTGCATATGGCTATATCTCTCTGTAACACTTGCATATGGCTACATCTCTCTGTAACACTAGCATACCTGATGCCTAGGGGGCCAGAACAGAATGACAAATTCCCAAGGACTGCATTTCCAGACAGTTGTGAGCATCCATGTACTTGGGCCCTTAACTGCTGAGCCATCTCTTCAGCTTCCTACCCCATATAACACCTTTTGTGTATTCATTCATCTGGCTGTGGACACTTACATTGTTTCCACCTTTGGGCTACAGTAAATAATGATTCTATGAATATTCATGTGCAAATTTCTCTTCATATTCCTGCTTCATTGGCTTTTAAATTTACACCTAGAAATGAAATTTTGCATTTCTTAGTGAAAAGTACCACAGTGTTCCTAATTATGAGGGTCTCCCTGGGAATATAGCTAGGCATAGGATGCTTTCACAGAATGTATAAGGCACTGGGTCTAACGTGCATCATGGCAAAAGCGAAAACAAGTGAGAGGTTTAGCTAGGGGCAGGATGCAACAGACACACCCCAAACAATCTTTAGAACTGATACAACTAAGCAAATTTTTAATAAATAGAATAATTTAACAAAATCACCAACCCTTTTTCCCTGATTTCTATCCCAAAATATGCAAAATAAATATTACTTTCAAGTATACATTGACATTCACTGAGATACACTATATGGTGTACTCTTCTAGTTTGAACCTATGTTCCCCCACAGGGTCATGTTTTGGTGGTATTTCTTAGGGAGCCTGTAAGACCCTTAAGGGGTAGGACCTAACTGGGGTCACTAGGAGTGGGCCTTTGATGGTTATAGCAAGCCTCTGGTTCCTGCCTTGTTCTTTGTTTCCTGATCTGCCATGGTGCGAGCAGCCTCTGCCAGACACTTCCACTGATGATCTGAGCTGCTTCTCTATGTCTTTCCCACCATAATGAACCCAAGTTCTGAAACTGTGAGTCAAATATATCACACTCCAAGTTTCTTCTATTAGATTATATTCATGGCAATGCAAAAACAAACAAACACAAAAAGCTAATAAACATACCATAAAATGCCTCAGCAGATCCCAGAAAACTAAAATCACATGTGGTAGAGTTTCTGAACACCACAGAAGTAAATTAGGAATCAATAAAAGAATATTAAAATTAAAGTAACACACTTTTATATAATCCTTAAGTCAAAGAAGAAATCGCAAGGCAAAATTTAAATCACTGTGAACTTAATGAATATGAACACATACTAAAAATGTAAAGGATACATCTAAATTAATGCTTAACAGCAAGGGAGAGAATTTGAGTTGAAATTCTTATATTTAAGGGAAGAGCTTTAACAGTGATTAGCCTGGGGGCCAGAGAGATGGCTAAGCCTGGTGACCTGAGTTCAATCCATGGAGCCCATGAAAAGGTGGAAGGACAGAATACACACAGCATGTGCACACATGCATGCATGCACACACAGAGACACAAACAGACACACATAGCAGCAACAGCAGCAGTATTACATAATGTCTAAACCTGATTACCTAAATATTACCATTTGAATCATAAAGTTTAAAAACAGATATCAATGAAATAGAAACTCAGCAAACTATAAATCACAGTAAAGTCAAAACCAGATAAAGCCTGAGGGGCTGTGTTGTTGGCTAAGAGACTTGTAGAACAAGCATGAAGACCTAAGTCTAAATTCCCACCTACTGTGCGAGAGCCTGATATGGTTGCATGTGCCCATAACTCAGAGTTGTTGGAGGAGCAGTGACAGGAGGGTCCCTCAGATTTGAGGGCTGCCAGTTTGGTTCTAGTTTAAGTGAGATACCCTGACTCACAGAAATAATGTGGATCATGCAATCTGAACACCCACAGCTTTCTTCTGGTTTCTGCACATGTTCGTGAGCATGTGTACCAACCAGTACACAAATGTGTGCATACATCGCACATACTAGCACACATAAACACAAACATATGGTTGGCAATATTGTAGAACACCCAAGAAATAAACTGAGAGGGAAAAAATAAATTACCAAATTTAGAATAAAACAGAAAGTAATATTTCAGGCATCATGGAGCTAGTATCAACAATGGCCCTCTGGGTTAATCTAGCTATATATATATATATATATATATATATATATATATATATATATATATATATCTTGCAGGCTAAGAATAATTGCCTTACACTTAGAAAAGATCACAGAAAAAATAATGCTTTGCGATGCATGAGAACTTTATGAAATGCAAACACCAGAGTCCACAAACAGTTTTATTAGCATACGGCCACGCTTGTTCTCTGTTGTCCCTGCTCACTTCCTCATATAATGGTGTTGAGTGATGGTGACACAGACTGTGTTTACAAATCCCAACTCAAAAAGGAGAATTTCACAATAAAACCCACTATTTTGTGTAGTTCGTATATTCTAAGGATACCATAAAGGGAGCTGGGGAGATGCTCAGTGGTTATGAGCATTTACTGCTTTTGTAATGCCCTAACTGGGCTCCAGCCACCCACATGGAAACTAACATCTACAACTATAGTTCCAGAGGTCCCAACGCCCTCTTATGGCCTCCGCAGGCACTGCATGCACACAATACATAGGCCTACATGCAGAGAAAGCACACGTACACAGAAAATAAAAGACTTTGTGTTATCTAAGAAATTTTAAAATGGAGTTAAGGTTGGGTGTGACTACACACATTTGTAATGCCATCATTTGGAAGGGAGACGCAGGAAAAGCAGTTCAAAGTCATGCCAACCATGACCACACAGTGAGTTGGAAGTCAACCTAGACTCCATGAGACTGAGAAGAGAGAGAGGGAAAGAAAGGAAGAGGGAGAGGGAGAGGGAGAGAGAGGATTGGAGTAAAATAAATGCATTGCTTGGAAAACACAATTAACAAATGTGACTCATACAAAAAATATGAATATGAGTCAGATTTTAATTTGTAATGTAAAACAAACTTTCCCCTAGAAAACCCTGAGTACTTTAATCCGCTAAATTCAATTATAGAAGGACTGCAGACCTAAAGATGAAGGGCACTGTGAGAGAAGAAACATCAGAGGATAGCTTTGAGATTAGAAAAGTTTCTAAACAGGGCATTAGAAAGTTGCCACCAAGGGGGACCACACAGATAAGGTAGCCCATTCCAATTACAAATTTCTGTTCATCAGAAGGCCCCATTAAGAGAGCGAAAAGGCCAGCCACAGATGGGAGATGTCTGCAGCACATTTCACTGACAAACACTGCTATCTAAAACACAAAAGGAGCCAGAAATAATATGGAGATTTTCATTATTATTATTATTTTTTTTTACAAATGAGGGAAAGCATTGAACAGTCACCTCACACAAAAGGGGAAAGCCAATAAACATGAAAATCGGTCTCTGTCATTATCAGGAAACACAAATTAAACCCACAGGGGAAAACACCTGCCGTTGGCAATTTAGTATTGCATCCTGTTATTTGAGGAGTGCCAGATTTCCTGTTGCCAATTTTCCATTTGAAACCTGCCTCTTAGCTGTTCCCAACCTTATAGCTTGGTCCATCCTAGTTCTAGGCAGGGGAGATGACTGACCCAAGCTGACAAACATACCTCACTTCCCATAGCTGCAATGTTTGCTGTGAACCTGAAATATCAGATCCATCAAAATATGAAAAGCTACCCCTGCAGCTTCAAGTAAGGAAGCTCTCCTTTCAACTAGAAAGAGCAGAAGGGCTTTTTTCTTTGGTTTCTCCTGTGATGGAAACACTGTGATTAGGAACTACATGTCAAGAGACACCAAATTCGGAGGGACAGCAGAGAGAACAGTTTTCCAAGGTCTCTATTGAGCCGGTATGTGGCATCTCATCGGAAGCCACTTCCACTGCTGATAGATTCAGCTGTGCTGGCCGGTAAGTTCCTCCATGGGGAGAGTCTTTGAGTTAGACTTTTTAATGCCTTCAAAATGGTGTCCTCCCAAGGAAGGTGACTGGGCCAGTAAGGGCTTTTACCACCAAACCTAAGCCCTGCACGAAGAGAATCAACTTCTGAGGACTGTGCGCAATCCCCTCATGTGTGTCATAATACACATATGGCCAGATGAATAAACACACACACACACACACACACACACACAATGAATAAATGATTTTGAACAATACAATTTTTTTAAATGCTGTCCTGATGAGTTTGGTGGCACACATTAATGTTTCCTAATATGCCTGAGAACTTGGTAGGTACTCTTTATTCATGACATCTGAGCTTTAAAATACCATGATATATAGAGAGGAAGAATACAGATACCTTTAGAATAGTTACCAGGTAGTGATGGTTGTTGTTGTTTTTGTTGTTTAAAGTTACACAGTTCATCCTTTGCTGTTTAATTTAATAGTCTAATAAGATGCTACTGGGTTTATTTATAGACTCTGCAGGAGATACACATAGCCAAGCAATCCTGGTTAAAATGGTGTCCCACCCAAATCACTGCTAAGCTGCAGCCTCTCCTGCAGGGTGACCTGATTTGTCAGATCTATGTGAAGTCTCTTTCCAGGGATAATCTCTTCCTATTGGCACTAGGACCTCAGTCTTTCTTCCCACAGAATAAAAATACTGAAGAATGTGGTACGCCTACACCATGGAACACTACTCAGCTATTAAAAACAAAGACATTATGAATTTTGTAGGCAAATGGATGAAACTTGAGAATATCATCCTGAGTGAGGTAATGGGAAAAGGGGTGGGGTAAGGAGGGAGGTTTTTAAACGTGGAACTGGGAAGAAAGGAGGGTGGGGCCATGATCCCAATGTAAAGTGAATTTAAAAATTAAAATTAAAACAAAGCAAAAAGCAAACAAAAAAGAAATACTGAAGAAATTCCATTTTCTTGGGGCACGTTGTTTCAGTCATGGGTAGGCAAAGGGAAGGGCGCAAGTGCGTCTTTATGACCATTTCTCCCCATAGGTTGTATGGACAGAACTGTAATTCCGGGCTGGCTGGGGTGCAGACTGGCATTGCTGAGGTTGCTGTTTTGTTTTGTTTTGTTTTTTTCAAATTATAGAAATAACAGTTTTATTGAGTTTTATTGTTGAAAATCCAAACAATAAAATGTGTATCGGTTCTAGGTTAGTCCCGTGATCTCTAGCTAGCTCCTTCTATGTTCCCGTATACCACTTGGCCCCTTTGCATATCACTAACACCTGCCTTACAACTGGCTTTAACAATTAGGACAGCTGCTACATGTGTTATGGTAATGCACTTAACCAACCTCCTGTTGGGCATTCAGGCCATTCCCAAATTTTAAACCTTCTACTTTGAACATTTCATTTTTCATCTTGCCAGAATATCTCCAGTGAATTAATGTCCAGAAATGAATTTTCTAAGACATTTTAAAGCTTTTGGTACGTGTCAGTATTCACTTTCCCTGTGTTATTTTCTTTAAATTGGGTTATAGAAATGGATGGCTCAGTAGCTAACGCACTTGTCTTTGAATGAGTACCTGACTTCAGATTCCCTGAACCCACATAAAGCCAGACACTGTAGTGCGTATCTGCAACTCCAACACTCCAACACTCCAACAGAGGGATGAGTCAGGACAAACCTGGGAGCTTGAAAACAGCTAGAGCAGTGCAGAGAAGACAGACAGACACTGACTCAAACAGTATGGAAGATGAGGATCAATAGTCAAGGTTGCCTGCTGACATTCACACCCACACTCTGACACATGCATACCTGTACTCACACACATGAACACACACACAAATTATACAAATTGACACTTAGAGACTCAATGTTAGTGTTGTATCTTGTAGTTTGGCAAGCCACTGCTTAGCCTCCATAGTTTGCATGGTTTTCCTTAATTCCCAAGAGGGAAGTACAGCAAGTGGAAGAGGTGAATGGCAGTAAGCTCCTTCTTAACTTACAGACAAACCTGACTATCAGAACCACACATTTGCATAAGGGACTGTCCCCACATTCCATGGTATTCTTGAGAAAGCAGAAACCTACATTTCACAAATACCTGTAAGTATAAAATACATCAGAAACACAACCAATTTCTAATAAATATTTATGAATAAATGAAAACATCCAGAATTTAAGCCAGATCTGTTCTCATCCCAGGGTCATCGTCATAGACATCTCACGAAATCTTCCTCTGACTCGGACTGAGGCTCACGTCCAAACCAGACTACAATGCAGGCGGGCGAGAATGAAGTCCAGATTGTCTAGAGCAACCAGATTCTACACTGGGCATTCGAAATGTCTGAGAAAGATTGCATTAATTCTAGGACTCCGATAGTTCTCCAGTGTTGCTAAGAGCTACACGCTGCCCGTTTCAGCCACTGACTGTGTTTGTTGTTTGCAACCAACAAACTGGAAGGTTTACCCAGGACCAGAGTCTTCATCTTCACCAGCAAAACATCAGGTGACAGCAAGGTCTTAGAAAAGGAAAATTAATTCCACTTCAGGGCAGTGAATGCTGTCCTACCTTGGAAGTAGAGACCAGTTGCTTGTGGCAGACTGCTGGGAGCAAGGTCCCAGATGTCTTGCCAGACACTCCACGAGAGCGTGGGCATACAGTTGCGTAAATCTCAGACATCTCAGGGGAATGGCTTTCATTGTTCTTTCTCCATATGTTACAAGAGAACAGTCTGGGATGCTCTGCATGTATGGCAAGCAGCAACAGTGGCTATGTGAATTTTCCTATCAGAAAACTTAGGGAAGTTAAACTTATTTTTTAAAGTATTTCAGGTAGAGCTCATACCTTCTGGAAACTAATTATGAGAACTAGCTGTCCTTGAATAAACCTGCCAGAAGTAAAGAGGCCTAAGGCTATTTTAAAAAATACTTTATGAACATTTTTTAATGGTTTCAGGTTTATGAAAAAGGCAATTCAAACCAATGGAAGCAAAGGATAGAGATCATTTAGTGCGAAAACAACCTTAGAAATGCATTTAATTTATACACTCCTTCTTACACAACTTCCCCTTCTAAACATCTCTGCTACATTTAGTCTTGCATCTTCCATCAGATCCATCATCCAGCCTGTATCGGCCACTCCCCGAGTCAGGGTTCCAATTCCTGCTCCACAGCCTATTCTCGCTGCAATCCACCTTCACAACTGTGCCAGCCCAACCCTCTGTCCAAAATGCTACCACTGAGATAGCCCAGTGTGCAGTAAGAAATACCTGACCACTAGAGCTTCATTCCCTGTTCCACCAGCAAGCAGCAATCTGAATTTACCGTCAACGATATGGTGTATGGGATAGAGCTGCGTTCTTAGCCATTCATCATTAAGCAGTTTCAGCACCACAGAGTGAACTTTACACACCACAGAGTGAACTTCACACACCTGCAGTGGAGCACAAACCACACACACCTGCGCTATATCACCATATTATGAGACCACCGTGGTAAATGGAGTCCGCCACTGATCAAAGAGTACTGAGATGAGTGAGTATACTGAGCCTTAACATCTCTGAGCCTTACTGTATATCTGCAAATTGGAGATCAAGCATCCCCTGAAGGATGCTGCAACTAAATGGTACTTCATTTGCTTTATTTCCCCCTATTAAGTTCTTACAAAATCATTCAGCACATCCTCTTCCTGTCCTAGCAAGGCCCTTCGTGTCCAACAGCTTGTCTTCACCAAATGACGTCCCTGTCCCTGCCAGACTTCACTCTCAGCGTGTCCTGTTTGTACCTCTCCCTTGGCCATGGTATGTGCTGACTTCTCCCAACTTGCCCACTGTCAGCTCCTGCCCATGTTGCTAATCCTTTTGAAATTCAGCATAAGTCCCTCTTGCCCTACTCCTTAGTCATAATGACTTCACCGTGTTCTGACATATACCATGAGCACAAATTCCCAAGCCACAATCTCAGATATCTAGGAGTGGAATGTTCTTCATGTTTCTGTAGTTAAACGTGATTTCTAGGATCCAAGGTTCAACTCTAATTAGAGGTGGTTATTCAGTCTTAATCAAGTTAGTTTTCCATAACTAACTAACTTAGTTAGGCTTTGCTGGGTCTCTTCTGGATTTTTGCCTTCCTCATCTAAGAACTGTAGCTCATTT
The DNA here is from genome assembly GCA_902729485.2 of Mus minutoides. NCBI lineage: Eukaryota > Metazoa > Chordata > Mammalia > Rodentia > Muridae > Mus > Mus minutoides. Next base: position 4,466 of record CACVCL010020706.1, on the reverse strand, counting down.
ATAGCAAGAAGCTTCAGGGGAAAAGGTGCTTGCAACCAAGCCGAATGACATGAATTAAACCCCCAGACAAAGGTAAGAACAAACTCCTATAAATTGTCCTCTGAGCTTCACACACACTAAAGCATTTGGTCCCCACAAACACACAAATATGTATTGCATAAACAAATGTAATTTACATTTTTAAAATAAAAAAGGAATTGTAGCTCAATTTTAAGGCAACTAACCAAATGCTTGGGTCAGGCTAGTAAACAAGAAGGACATTAGCCTCTCTTTCTCTCTCTCTCTCCTGGCCCTAATCAAATAGCATCATCGTTATCCCTAACGAAATCATCACTGACTGCCCATTTGCATCTGCTTTGGGTCTCGAGTTCTTAGGAGGTCTGACTCCAGACCCTGGTGAACCTCATCTTCAAGCCCAGTCACCTCCACTGATTTACACTTGACTTTGCTCATGTATGGTAGAAAGCCCTATGCTGAGCCAGAGCCCTTTGTCCAGATGACACCCACAGCCATCCCCACCCTTAAACACCTTCTCAACAATAGACAAGACTCCAGACAGGAAAGCCGGGCTCAGCCCTCCCTCCAATTTGTGTGGTATATTGTAGCTCAGGAGACAAAAACCCCCAAATATACCACTTTAAACTTCAAGCTGTTGGGAGGGGCTTTACCCTGTCTACTTGCAAGGATGAATCTTTTAACAGTCAGTGTCTAGACTCTCTTCCCGGAAGACTCATTAGCCAGGGCAAACTGGTGTTTTCTGGCAGGAGAGAAGATTGGACATGACACAGTATCCAGAAACCATGTGAGCCTTGTCCCAGGCCAATTCACTGCCCCTAAGATGTAATCTACTTTTCTTCTAGAAGTATCTCTATCTCCTACTGCTTCCTCCCTATGAGGAAGGTATGGGCATCTCTAAGTCTTACTGGGTCATGTTCACTCAGTGATGACTTGGGCAGCAAACAAATTTGGGTGCCTTTTTTTCCTGTGGATTCATCTATTTTCCATTTCAAGAGATTCTCCTATCAGACCTTCAGAGGGTAAGTTCCCTACGCCCCATAGGTGCCTTTTGTCCCCACCTAAGCAAGACTCTATACAGGGGGTTGTCCACACCATTCCTGACTCTATTGTCAACTCTCATCTACTCTTCCAGAAACACTTCGTACCATCTCATTTGGAAAAAAACTGGCTCTGACAGATCTAAGACTCTAAGACTTACAACCCTACATTCTGAATCTGAGTCTTTCAGGGTCAACGTTTAAGACTGGGGGGTGGGGAGGGCAGGGGAGGCTTTCTCTTTTGATCTACAGGATCTACAGGTTCTACTGTGAGTTTTCAACGCCTGATTTAGAACACAGAGCTGTAGATTATCCATCTCCTCCCTGAAGCCATAAGCCCAGGCTGTCCCAGCTGCCACCTGAAATGGATGGATAGGTTACGGTACAGAGGAAACATCAATAATTGGAGAAAGAAAAAAAAAGCATGAAATGAACTCGAGGCTTCAGTACAGTAAAGATAAATTGGGAACAAAAGTAACACTGATTGATGTCAACCATTACTCCTACCATCTTGGTCTGGCGCCTCCTTCTTCCAGGCTCATGACGCCCTGGCTGCTCCTGATTAGCTAATGTAAACGGCTAGTGCTATGCTTGCCATCACTTCCTTTGAGAAGCTTACAGGTCCATCCTTCCATTCCAGCCCCAGGAAGTGAATTGCTCATCCTAGAGTCTGGCAGAATCCTAAAATGACCTCCAGTGAGACTCTTCTGTGCTTTTCTTCCCTGATTTGTGCAATATGAGACACCACTCCTGCTACTCTGCAAAATTATGAGGCAGAAAGATTTTTGTCAGTGTAATTAAAGTTGTTAATTAGTTTACTTGGAGTTAATCAGAAGAGAAAGCATTCATGCAGGTCTGACCTTATCACAGGTGCTCTTTAAAAGTTTTCTCTCACTGGCTTCAGAAAGAGAAGTAAGAGATAGGGAATGTGGTGTGGGCTTGCTGTGCCCTCACTGGGGACAATGGAAATAAACATGCTCTGAGAGATGAAAAAGGATGATGCATCCAGCAAGGAAATGGAGACCTCAGTTCCACAGTTTCAAGGAAACAGATTCTTCTAGGAACGAGGAAGCTTCAGAAAAGAACACTGAGAGCCTCATGAGACACTCTCTGGATGACACCTGCTTTTCAGTCTGGTGAGACTGCAGGCAGACGACACGGTGATACCATGCCCTGACTCAGACTTGGAGAAGCTGTGAGATAAATGTGTGTCCCTTTAAACCAGTAAGTCCCCAGTGATTTGCTATATCCTTACCATCTTGTAATAACCCAGTCATTACTGTATCACAATTGCCTTGGGTCACTACTGTATCAGGATTGCCTTGCAAATTCTATGTCCAGTATAATAGAAACAAAAAGGAAGGAAGAAAGAAAAGAAAAGAAAGAGAGAGAGAGAGAGAGAGAGAGAGAGAGAGAGAAAGAAAGAAAGAAAGAAAGAAAGAAAGAAAGAAAGAAAGAGAAACAAAACTATATATACCTATTTTTGTCCACATTTGTATTAAAGTACTGTTGCTTGAGTTAAAGTGATTAAGTATGCTAAATGAGATATTATTATAAAAATATAATAGTGACTAGCATATATGATTTAGCTGTTATTGTTACTGTGGCCAAGAACTATTAAAGTGGTTGCCAAGTCAATGTATTAACGCAAGAAATGTTGACAAGTATTTGGATGCATGAGTTCATTTTAGAGAATTCTCATTGCATTTGCAATCAATATCATGACATGCATCAGATTTAGAAGGCAGAGGTGGGTGTAGGGGAGCAAAGTGGAGGGGAAGACATAAAAATGAAATGAGAAAGGGCCATGCACGAATGGCATTCAACAGGTCCATTTGGCAACAAAAGATTTCTCTTTTGTCAAATTTGCAACGGTATTGGCCATATCATGGCATTGTGCGCCTCTCACCCAGCAAGAAGGACATGACCCCGGTGATCTTCCTTAAACAGTTTGTTCAGGAAACCTTTAATAAACTTCTTCTGACTACTCTGACCTAATTCTCCCTAACTAACCCTGACTCCCTTACTCTGACTAACTCTAACTAACCCTGACTAACTCTAACTGACCCTGACTAACTCTCACTAACTGACCCTGACTAATAGAACCTGGGGAAAGCCAGCCCATAGGCTAAATAGTCCTAGGCCAACCTATCCCAGTAAGCCATGTGGCGACAGCAGATAGGTCCACATATATGGAAGCAAGCCAGATCATCAGCCTTAGCCAATTGAGGACTTGTATCCCTGCGAGCACTCGCTATGGGGCTAGCGGAAGGTGGAAGCCAGCTCAATCTTAAAGGCACTGCGCAGTTCTCCACATCATGGAAGATGCTGAATGCCACACTCTGAAGATGATATAATATCCTTTAGAAAATAAGAAGTGCTGGTGGAGTTTGCACAGAGTCGCCATCATCTTAAGGATGCACTAGGGCAGATTTTGTAGAAAGTGACACCAGTTGAGAAAGATGCAAGAAGTTAGAGCCCCCACTGCCTCATGGGAGCAGGTAGAGATGGCAAGGATATAAGCAGAAGACTGAAGAAAGATACACTAGTACAGAAGGAAGCCCTCATCTTGCCATTGACAACAAAGGTCAAAGCCTTGCGACTCACTCACTCCGCAGGCATACATTGAGCATCCCCATTGGAACGTCTCTCAAGAGTTCCTCTACTTAGAAGGAGACTTCTCTGAGACAACTGAAAAGCCTCAAAATGTGAATCAACATTAGCAGAAGGTCCTCCTGCAGATGTGAATTTGTGACAACAGATAACACTTTTCTCTTCTTTAGCTTTTCAACATTTGAAAGGAATTGGAATTGGAATTGGAACTAATTGAATATGAGTAAGCCTGGACTTTGCAAAAAAAAAAAAAAAAAAAAAAGAACTTGGTTGCTAGCTGGCTGTGCTGACTACATGTGGGCAAGAATCTAGAAACTCCATTGTCTGCACCCTTTGGCTAGAATAGGGTGCACCATCCTCTCTAGGAAGGAATCTACCCAAGCTTCAGTTGAATCCTCCAAGGTATGTGAGCTCTGAAATCCTGAGTGAGATTCTGGGAGTAGAGCGATCCTTCCTCCCACCCACGTAGACAAGGATAGACATTCAACAGTACATAGGCACTGTCTTCTACATCCCCTTTGGAACCTCAACCAAAGCACATTCGTAGGCCTGAATTCTACACCCGACTCCATCTTGAGTTCTGAAACAACTCCACTGGGGTCATCATTTAGAAAGCATAGGCCAGCTTAATTCCTTTCCATCCTCAACTCAATGAGTTAAAGTTCTGCAGAGCAGTCATCAGCCACTTCTCTCACCTTCATTTTTGTGAGTTCTTCACTCTAACCATAGATCTTCAACTCCTTCAGCTTCCCCCTCTCTACTTGTCTTTACACATCCACAGTAGCCCTGGCTTCTTCA
>CACVCL010020696.1:0-78388 GCA_902729485.2 Mus minutoides | reverse complement strand
TTTTTTTTTCAGATCAAAATGTAGAACTTTCAGCTCCTCCTGTACCACCCTTGCCTGGATGCTGCCATACTCCCACCTTGATGATAATGAACTGAACTTCTGAACCTGTAAGCCAGTCCAATTAAGTGTCTTCCTTATAGAAGTTGCCTTGGTCATGGTGTCTGTTCTCAGCAGTAAAACCCTAACCAGGGCAAAGGGATAGGAGAAAGGGAGAATAATAGAGGAGGTTTAAATACTGAGAGTGCAGAGGAGTGACTGGGGGAGAAAGATGGGTAACACTGTTTTAAAAAGTCATGTGGAAACCTGTTATCAAATTTCATGTATATATATATATATATATATATATATATATATATATATATATATATATATATATATATATATCTCACACATATATAACACATATACACACAAACATATACACATATACAATAAAATAGTTTATTTGGGGCATGGAGAGATGGCTTAACAGTTACAGCACTGGCTGCTTTTCCAGAGAACCTGGGTTCAATTCCAAGTACTTACAGCAGCTTACAACTGTAATTCCAGTTTCAGGGCATATTAAATCCTCTCTTGGTCTCTGTGGGCACCAGATATTCATATAGTACAAAGACTTACATTTAGACAAAACGCCCCTACATATTAAGAAAACATTTAATTTTTTGAAATAGAGTTTAATTGGAGTTATTCTATAAAAGCCATAATGTTTCCCCAGAAGCCAGACACAAGTCCCAGTGTCGGGTATGGGATATTTTTGCTCCAGTTTTGTTCAGAGACATCCCAGAGACCCCCCTCCAAAGCAATACAATCTTTGCCATTGTTCTTGTTTCCTGCAATAACTTGATGGTAAGACCTTATTGCTGAAGATACCATCTACTTTGGTCACAGGACTTGGAGAAATCAAGCTGGTTCCACCTTACAAGCTTTCTTCATGCTAGCCAGCTTTCAGAGTACTGGACAAGGCTTCTGCAGGGAAGACTAGCAGTGACTAGTCTTATTCAGCTATAAATATTGTGAACTACAATATGTCTAGTGCAGTGAGATGTGCCTGTGAGTGTAACAATGCATAAATGCTGTAGGGAAACCAACCACTTTCTGGTTAGACCAAGAAAACATATTCCTGCTTCTAGGAATCTGGCCAAGAACCTTGGTTTGGTAACTCAGGCTTCAGGGGTTAAACTATTAATGTTGTTTGTTCAATATCAAACTGTCTTCTAAATTTATATCTTCCTATCCATAGATTACTGCAAATCTCAGACTGCCACGCGCCCACATGTCTCTGACCAGCAGAGACGGTGGGAATAAACAACATGGAATGCCAAGGTGGTTTCAAGCAGCTTGCCTTCGCAGCTTCTGCTTTATTCTGCTTCTTTCTCTCAGGTTTCACAGCTGCAGCCGTTCACTCACTCACTCTGTTCTCTCCTACACTGGCTGGCTAATGCTGGTGCTGCTCTCCTCATCTGGTCTCTCTCTGCTATGCTGGTCTCTGGTCTCTGGCCTCTCTCTGCTATGCTGGTCTCTGCTACACTGGTCTCCTCTCATCTACGCTGGTCTCTGGCCTCTCTGGTCTACCTCATCTGGGGCTGCCCTCAATTTATACTTCCATTCACTCATGCCACCTCACACCACCCAATCATAGATGCACACATCCAAGGCAGCATGTAGGATTGGCTGATAGAATGGTATCGCAAGATGTTGCACTAATCTCTGCAATGAGTTACACATGCTGCTTTTATTGCGCATAACTGAGACTGGGATAAACAATCGGGGTCATGGGGCTTGGCGTAAAGCCAGGCGCCATCTTTGGCCCATGGGGCTGCGCCTACTGCCCACATCAGGCTTCATCTGGGATTTTTGTTTTTGCAGTGAATGATAGCTAATGCAGAGATACAACCCTGCTCAAGTGGGGAGAATAAGTGTTTATGAAGTGCTCAGCCACAAATGGGTTCATTCATGCTAGATGTGTCTCTAGAATGTTTAAAAATAAAATCCCCAGTTTTATTTTTCACTATACCAGTGAGCCAGGTATAGTGGCTCACTCCAACAATCCTAGTATTTTCATACAGAAGAAGAAAAAGGCAGGTAGGGTTGTGAGTTCAAGGCCATGCTAGACTACATAGAGAGTTCCTGTCTAGGGGCACATACCTGTAGTCCTGTTATTCCAGAAGCAAAAATAGGAGTTCCACTAGTTCTGGGCCAGCCTGGCTACAAAGAAATTTATAGGGTGTAGGGTGGCCTAGACTACATAGCTACATAGTAAGATCTGTTTCAAAGAAGAGAGAGAGAGAGAGAGAGAGAGAGAGAGAGAGAGAGAGAGAGAGAATGAAAAAAGGATGAAAGAAGGAAGGAATGAAAGAAGGAGATAGAGAGAGAAAGAAAGAAAGAAAGAGAGAGAGAGAGAAAGAGAGAGAGAAAGAAAGAAAGAAAGAAAGAAAGAAAGAAAGAAAGAAAAGTAAGAGAGGTGGGGAGAAATAAAATGAAAGAGGACAGAGAAAGTAAAAGGGGCGGAGGGAAGGAAGGGGAAGGAAAAAGGAAGGGAAGAAAGAAGGAAGAAGAAAGAAAGGAAGGTAAGAAGGAAGGGAGGAAAGGAAGGGAAGGAAGGAAAGGAAGGAAGATAAGGAAGAAAGGAAGGAGGGGAGAGAGGAAGGAAGGGAGGAAGGAAAGGAAGGAAGAGGGAGAAAAGAGAAAGGAGAAAGAAGGCTGGCTACCTTGGCCTTTGGCAGTTTTTCTTGATCTTTGCTATGAAGTACAAGCACACCCCATCCTGTCTGTGTTATTTGTTCTGAGTCACCTGGTCCAGTCATGCCATTCCACAGGTCAGAAGAATGAAAAGGCATTTCTCTAAGCTTAACATGTTAATGCTAAAATGCTAATTGTTAAGTGAAATTATATTGTTTCCTCTCACCCTAGCAAATATGTCTCCATTAAGCAAAACTGAAAAAATAACTATACTACTATGTTTGCTAGTCCTTTTCTCTTGTTTTTTTTGGGGGGAGGGGGGAGTGGAGTGTATGGGTGATTGTTCTCTCTCTCTCTATCTCTCTCTCTCTCTCCTTTTCTTTCTTTCACTCTCTCTCTTTTGTAGCACTCAGCTCAAACTGGCATTCAGCTTTAAAATATGGCTAGTAGTGGTAAACTATCTTGGACAAGTGAATGCAATTATTTTTATTGCTACAGATGTGCTTCAGTATATAAATTCACTATTGAAATAAAGGTATGTCTAACTTACTGAGTATAATATTTATACTTTGGCAAAATCCCATATTGTTTTTATATAATTGTGTCCTCATGTGCGTCTCACTGTTAGGAAAGTGACATTGACTCAGAGGTGTGACACACTGGTGGCTTTTCTTGTTCTTTTCTTGTTCTTTTCATCACAAGTACACTAGCAATTTACATGCTTACTTTCACTTTTTAAAATAAACTTTATTTTGTATTTTGTTCTGAAAACTAGTGAAGATCCAACTGTTGGGTCACATATGCTGTTCTTGACATCTGCCAGCTCCTGTTTTAGGTAGGTTGGGATGTGGGATGCTAACAAGGATGTAGGAGTGTAGCCATCCTAAAACCTGCCTAGGGGCCAGACTTAAGGCTCAGGGACTAAAGGTGCCTGCTACCCTTGCACAGGATCTAAGTTCAGTTCCCATCACCCATGTGACAACTCACAACAGTCTGTAACTCTAATTTCAGTGGCTCTGATGCCCTCTTTTGGCCTCCTTGGCAACCAGGAACGCATGTGCTACTCAAACATAAACATACACACAGGCAAATCAACCAAATACATAAAAGAAATTAATTTAGTTTAATTTAATTTACAAAATGCTACTGGCTACCACTGGCAGACAGTATCCATGACTGAATATCAGAAAAGGTGATTGGATGACTCGCAGTCATCTTAAACTCCAGCTCCAGGGGACTGAGCTCTTTTGACATCTTTTGGCACCTTCATACATGTGGCATATGTTCATACAAATACATTTTTAAAATTTTTAAAAAGAATGGGTAGGCAGTATCATTTAAATTTGTTGGTAAACATAATGCATCTCTGTAAACATTTGCACCAGTGCAAGGGACCTCCTGTCTATAAACGCAGCCTCTTAGCACAGCCTAAGAATATCCCAGTTTGGAGTCAACACCCATTGTTCCCCCACAGCAGAAGAGCAGAAGAGTCTCCTATGAGCCAGTTTCCTCCTCTCCCCACTTCCAATAACATGAGGTGGGCATAGAACCTGGACCCTCTGCTCCCCAAGGCTCCTGGGAGGTGATGCTCACTGGTTGAGCGATAGTGTGCTCCCCTTCAGAATGTCCAGACACCGAGAGAGAGGGATCAGAATATGTTGTTCCTAAGGTATTTATTTGACATGTTTTCAATTGCCTATTGTAATTCCAGATCTCAGCATATGCAGGAAGAACTCTGAAGAGCTGTCCTTTTGAAAACAGAACTCTAAACATCTCTAGGGCAGTGACAGCTTCTTAGCAAGAATGTTTTTCCCCCACAGGAAGAAGAGTAAAGATCTAACACCTGGCCCAGTTAGCGATGACCACAGGTGGCTGGCTGGAGCACTCAGCTCCATCACAAGACACGCCTTGAGGCTGTCCTCTTCCTCCCTGCAACTGCTCAGAGTGTACTCTTACTTCCGGTGGCCTTAGCAATGTCCCTTTGTTTATCTCTCTTTAATGGCCAGCTACTGTCTGGCCCCTTTGGCTCTTACACTTCTTCTGTGACTCCTGTACTTAGACATGTTAACAGCTGTTACGTTTTTCCCCCCTGTTTATCTATGCATCGTCAGCTCAACTCGGAAGACTAAAATTATTAAAATTTCAGGAGGGAAAGGGTAAATCTAAGACGTCCCTGCACCATTGCCCACCACGTAACTCCTTTTGTCTCATATCTAGCCTCTGCACAGACACCTCAGGCACAAATTGTGACACTTTCTGTCCCAGCATCTTCCCCTGCCTCTTGGCACCCAGCTTCATGCCCCTAGGTGCCTCCTGTGTCTTCTTTCTTTGCATTATCTTGTCATCCCCTTCCTTGCTAGCTGCCATTCAGCTCTCCACATTTCCTGGGGGTATTACCCAGGAGATCACACCAGTCTCACTTATGGGGCATTTTATTTCAATAGTGCGTACTTCAGACACATCTTTAGCACCCCAAAAGAATACACAGTAAAAATGAATTTTATGCAGGTGACCCTATCTGGAAGGACCTACCATATCCCAAAGCCAGCAGGACCTGGGGAGCTCTGGCTTCGTTCCTTCTGTTACCTCCTTACAGCCTGGTTTCCAAATCAAAGCTCACACCCATCTCCCCGCCAGACTCCACCTCAGCTTGCAGCCCTTCTGCTACTGTGCCCCACCCGGAACACCTTTTGTGCTCATGTCAGCTTCCTGCAAGCGCGCTTTCATGCCCCATCTTCTCTGACTTCCCTGAGTTTTCTCTAAGTTTGGGGAAGACAGTCTTCACGTTTTCTCAGTCTTATGTCCCTTCCACACCCACATCCTTCCCATTCCCAGTGAGACTTCAAAGGGAAGATATGTACACTGTGCCTTTTGGGGGTTGGGAGTGAGGGGTGTGGTCACTGGCTTTGATGCAACAGGGACTATTTGATTCTCAGCCCAAGCTTTGGTACTTTGATATCCAATTGTTTGCTTATTTAAAAAAAAAAAGTGCTTTGGGCTAGGGAGATGGGTCAGTTGGTAAGGTACTTGCAACAAGACCCTAAGAACCTGAATTTGGATACCTAGTACTCGTGTTAAAACCCTGACACAGAACCGCACACCCATAAACAAGAGGCTGGGGAGGTAGAGGCAGGAATATTCTTAAAGCTTGCCAGCCAGGCAATCTAGGAAAGTCAGTGAGTTCCAGATTCACCAAGACTCTGTCTCCAGAAACAAAGTAGATAGAAATAGAAGAAAATACCACTAGCCTCTGGCTTTCAGACACAAGAACATACCTGCACACATGTGCCTGTATACAAACAATAGTGACACTTCCCTGGACCTATCAGCTCGGGACTGTAATCCCAGCTAAATGTGAGGCTGAGGTGGAGGATCACAAGGTTTGAGGCCTACCTAGGCTCCAGTGAGCTCAGGGACAGCCTGGGGAGCTTTACACAAATTTTGTGCTTAAGCAAAAAGCACAAAAAGGTCTGGGAATATAGCTATATGGTTAAAATACTTGCTCGTATGCGTGAGGCTCAATCCCCAGTGTGACAAGAGGAGAGAGAGAGACAGACAGAGACAGAGACAGGGAGACAGACAGAGACAGAGACACAGACAGGCAGAGATAGAGAAGTAACACTAAGTTCTTGGCATTATTTAACTCTGTGTGCTTGGTCAAGCTAGTTATACTTCTCTGAACCTCTATTTCCTCAAATGGGTGTGTGCTAAGTCCATTCCCAGCAACAGACTGTTATGTGAGCTATGCTGAAGACTGTCAGGAATTAATATTTCCTTCATGGTATGATAAGAAGAGTGGGTTGTTTTGGAAAGCACTGTTGACATAAGTTTGTGCAAATAAATGAGCATTCCCATCTCCGCTGACTCACGTGGCCGGCCGAGAACAGGAGTTTGCCTGCCGACCTGAGAGAGGGGTGAAGGGCCTGCTTTCCAGCACTTCACGGTGGGAACAGTATGCCCACTTCTCCTCCGGGAGCACTCCGCACAGCTGGCCAATCCCTCTACTGCCCGAGACAGACAGAGACAAACTCTCTGGACAACCTGGGGCTCAAGGATGGTTATCAATGCACTGGGGACAGCATTAAATCTGTCTTCCTCTTCACCTTTGTTCGTTATCTCAGCTGAAACCTAGGAGAGACCCTAAAGGAAATGAGAAGGAGAGAGACAAAAAGAGCCAGTAAGCGCTTCCCCTGGACTTCTGTCCCATCCAGCTCTGGGGAAATACCTGTTTCTAAGTCAGTGATCCATCTTAGACATTGCCTCTTCTCTCTCCCTAGCCTTCCCCTCTGCTCTAGCCACACTCTGCTCCTGAGTTACACTCTATGGCTCAGATCCCTGACCTAGCAATGATCCTAACCACACCTGGAGCTGTAAGAGAGGCTGACAATGTCTCCCAGCTGCCCCTCTCCCCAGAAAACTGCCTCTGAGGACAAGAATCATCTTGCTTTAAAGGAGAAAAAAAAAAACCCTCCTCTCCAGAAATGTTCAGCTAGCAGGTGTGAGAGATAAGAGCCAAGTTCCTTGCCTGGAAGGCAGAGCTGTGCGGACTGTGGCCTGTGTTCTAGAACCTTCCTTCCATGAATCAAAACGCAGCTCAGCCACATCCTCCCCTGTCCTACCCTGAGTCAGGCTCTGACTAAGAAACACAGCCTGCTTCGTTTCTACTTCTCTCTGGCATCCTCTATATCGCCTTCATAGAAAATCCACTTTAACTACAGCGCAGGTTGAGTGTCAGCTCGGCCACACTTGGGAGGTGCACCACTAATTTCCTGCTTGCTGGCTCCAGGTACCTGACAAGAAGCACGGTTAGGGAGGAGGATTTATTGTGGTTTATAAGACCAGGGCAAGGCATGGCAGCAGAAGTGTAAGGAACCTGGTCACATTGTATCTATGGTCAGGAAGCAGAGAGCAGACAGAAAGTGGGGCTAGGCTGTAAAACCTCAGGCCCACCCCTCCAGGAGGTACCCTCTCTCTGTACCACCTCCTAAAGGTGCACTTCCAAAATACCACTGCCAGGTAGGCAACCAAGTACTCAAGCATGGGGGGTGGGTGGGGGGGGCACTTCATATTCTGACCAGAGGGGGTTGCACAATCCTGACATGCTTGCCTGTGCTTGAGGTATAGTTGAAGGCTCCCACATCAAAAGGCAGAAGTGAGGTACTGCCTAAAGGAGGGGCACTGGCTTTGATTTACAGGAACTATCTTAGCTGAGTTCTTCCAAAACTCCCTTTATCAGAAGTCGGTTTAGCCCTCTACGCACAGTTTACCGCTCTGCCAAATGGGGGAAGGGGACAGATTAAACCTTAAAGTCTCTTTCTATTTTTTTTTTCATTCTAGGATTTTGTGACCGTTTCTTTTTCCATTTTGACTCAGGAGGAGCACACAGGAGCAATGTGTGCCCTTCAGTTCAGGGACTCCCTCTCTGTCACCGCAGCAAGGGAGCCCCACACACATTGCACTTCGGGTATTTATTCAGCACATAGTGCTTTCAAAGAACCGCTTTTGAATGAAATGGTCCAAGCACCTACTTTTTCGGGGAAGCTGGCAACGGGGCTTGCTCATTTCACTCTGGCAACCACTCAACATCCGCTCTTCGTGGCTCTCTGCATTCATAAAATGATGTGAGAGCCTGCTGGAAAAGACAAAACCTGCTCAGATCAGTGCAGAACTCATTTGTAAAAAGGAGGGCGCTTGTTGAATCAATCGTAAGCCACATTGTTCGTTTGAGAAGTGAGGAGTTCACTTGCCTTGCTTTTAAACTTCAAAACGTCTTTGCATCCAGTCCTTGATCCGCCTTTCCTGACGCTCTTGTAAGATAGCAATTTTTTTTTTCCTACTTGGAAAATGAAGAAACTAAGTCAGCGTGTGGGTGTGTGACTTGATTTTAAAGTGACAGAGAATTGATGTCACAAGCAGGCCTGGAGCACAATGCTGACTTAGTTCTTAGCTGCCAGAATTCAAGCCTATTACATGTCACTTCAAGGGAGTCTAGAGGTGGCATATTTTCTAAGCGAGCGGTGCCTCAGGTGGTGGGTTATTGTTACCCAAAGAGGAATGGTATATAATAAAACACTTTTGGGAGACACTGGATTATGTAGAATTCTTGAAAATAAGGCACCATGGGAGCAAGAGAGATGGCACAGTGATGAAGAGGACCAAGTACCCTTGCAGAAGACCTATGCTCAGGTCCCAGTGTGCATGTCAGGCAACTCCCAGGAGCCGGAACTCCAGTTCAAGGGAATCTGATACCTCTGCCCTTTGTGCGCAATGCACAAATATGTGCGAGCATGTGTGCATGCACAAACACATATACACACACTTAAAATGAATTTAAAATACTTTTAAAAAATATGCCTTGGTGCCTTGTTCTTGAAGCCTTCTACTCAAGGCAGTATGTATAGTGTCCTTGACTACACAAATCTGACTTCCAGAGCACATTGCATCCTGGTATTTATGGTACTCACAGTTGGGCTAATTGAATGACTTCTGGTACCAGATAGACAGAGCCTACTAGCTCAACTATTAGAGCAAATCAGCGCTAATGCCAAGTTTTCAGGGTGGACTGTGGGCACACATGTGAACTGGTAAATTCTGATTGGCTTCAATGCTATGTGTGATCTCCAAGCATTTTGGCTTTGCAAAATGTATTCACAAAGGACTTACAGCCACTCTGATTTTATCTTGACAATGTTTTCAGTAAGCTGGGTGAGTTCTGTAATATCCAGCAGTCTGAGAAGTGAAGGTACCGCAGTTCTGACACAGCCTGCACTCTTAGTTAGAGACCTCATTCATCCTGCTTCTCCTGAGCAGCTCCACGTCCCTCCAAACATCTATAGTAATAAGCATTTGGTTCTCCACATAGAACAAAATCCTAATACTAGCCACCATCTCCATGCATATGCTATATATAACTCTCACAATTAAATACTGAGTATCTAAGTTGGAATCAGTTTATGATTCTTTCCCGATATCTGCTCTAGACCTTGATTTTGCCCAAATTTGGACATCAAATTGGCTCTTCTCACTGGTAGCAGCTCAGGTGCCCTCTTTGGAGCTTCTTGAACAAGTGAAGGCCACGGGATCCCTCTCATTTGGAGGAGTAAATGGCTCATCCAGATGGACGGAGTCACAAAAGCTGCCAATGGAAGTATGTGGGAATTAGCATCCGTGAGACATACCTGGTGAGCAGAGAAAGGAACAGAGAGACATCAACAGGCAAACTGGCCCGCTTTTCTCCCTGATTCCTTTGCAGAGCAGAGGAACCCCTTGGCACATACAGAGCCCTGCAAGTAGCCAGCCGGTGTTCTTTGCAAACCTGGGCCTGCCTCAGAAGCCACTGCATTTCACTTGCTTTGCCAGCTCTCATGAAACACTCTTTATACCCACATGATCTACCTCAGTGAAACACCAGCCTTTAAACACTGCCAAAGTCTGTTCTAGTGGGTCTGGCTGATAATTCTATGTTTGTTCAAGGGTTTTGCCCCTATTGAAGAAATCATGCCTTGTAAACAATGAGCTTACTCTGGCAATTCCTCATATAGCACTTCTCCTTTCCCAGTTGAATATTTGGATTTATTTCTTACTGGTTTTCTTCTTTTATATAGCCTTGCTATGTAGGACAGGCTGGCCTGGAATCTGAGATCCTCCTGCTTTAGCTGAGTGCTGGGTTTTGAGGAGTGTCACCACACCTGGGCCCTCTGGAAGGTAGGAAAATGCTGACACTTGGCTGTTTATAGCCTTTTGTTTGTTTCTATCGGTTCTAAAATAGATCTGTTCCTACATCTTTTGTGTTAGCGACAAATGTAAAAAGAGTTCATTACAAAACTAATTACACTCTAGACAACATATTGCTAGATTTCATCATCGCTGGGGCACGAGTAGATCATGACCTTCTGCCCTAATCTTGTTCAAAGGATGATCTGTATTCTAGCAAAGAGGGGAAATGAGAAATCATGTATTTTGTAGAAGGATATTACACACAAGCATCGGGAGAAAAAAAGACAAATAATTGTAAGTTTTAATAGTGTAATTGAAAAAGCCGGCTAAGTCTTTTTCCTTTCACTGAAGATTCACATAAAGCCATTTTTAAAATATTTTTTTCCTTTCCCGTGACAGAGATAATATAGGGCCCCTGGATCTGACTTGAGGCATTTTCAAACCCTCATTTAGAAAGACATTTCTGTAAAGATAAATCACTCTTACAGAAAGGACATAGCAAGTATAGGTCCCCTCTTCTGAGGGGGACCATACATCACATTGATCAGGATATGCTTTGCTGCAGTAACAAATGAGCCTGTTCTCTCAGTACCTTATAACAGCACAGCTTTATCACCACTCCCTCTGCATGACCATCCAAGGTGGGCAGCCAAACACTATTCTAAGTCACTCTCAAGCTGTAAGCGGACATCATCTGGACCACCGCCAGTCACACATGCTGGTAAGAAGTGTGAATTGTGTGGTAACTCTTAAAGCTTCAGCAAGAGAATAACTCCATTTTTTTTGCCACCTACTTCTACTGAGATTTAGAGTCAGGTGCTCAGATCCATAACAGCCTCTTCTAAAGGTGATGGGAAATTTATCTGTTGAAGATGTTAATGAAGGAATGTCTTAAGACCTGCTTCTAGCTCTAATGATTATGGTCCTTACTGTCAAAGAACCGAACTGAGTCTTCTTGATAGGGCATTTTTTCCCCATATGCAACTTTGTTCCTCTGAGGTCATCAGACTTTGGAAGGTAGTGTTGCCTCATGCGCGCACACACACACACACTCTGTCTCTATGTATGTCTGTCTCTTTCTGTTTCTCTCTTTCCTCTGTCTCTCTGTCTCTCTGTCTCTCCCTTCTTCCATCCCTCTCTCTCTCTCTCCTTCCCTCGCTCCC
Source organism: Mus minutoides (assembly GCA_902729485.2). Lineage (NCBI taxonomy): Eukaryota > Metazoa > Chordata > Mammalia > Rodentia > Muridae > Mus > Mus minutoides. The sequence goes on along the minus strand of CACVCL010020696.1, from coordinate 66,830 downwards.
TCCCTCTCTTTCTCTCCTTCTTCCTGTCTTTTGCAAGTCACCTGGCATAAATGCTTTCTTAAAATGCTCCTCCCTGGGTTGAGCAGCCCAGAGGGGAAGATGTATAAACTTTCCAGGATCATTCTGGCAGCAAGCATGATCTTCAGACAGCAGTGCTGGTGCTGCGGCTCCCTTCTCTGCAGAATCCGAAGCAGCAGAAGGAGCTCCCCAATGAGTCGGCATTCAGAGCTCGTGCGTGTTGCATCCTGATTCACTGGGTTGCTCTGCAAACCTTTCTAAATGCAACCCCCAAGTTCTCTGCAGACAGCCTCCTGTCAACCTGGGAGTTGGCTTGTTTTCTGTGATGCTTTCTTAGCAAGGAAAAAAAAAGCCATTTCCCAGGAGTTTCTTTGACTGGTTCCTATAAATCAGAATTGAAAGACATCGTGGCCAGGCGCCTTTTAAAGAAATGTCTGGTCTTTCCTCTCTAGGCTTTTAAAAGACCACATCTTCAGAAGCCATTTTCTTTATCTATCTACGGCTAAGTTGAGAGTCCTATACAGCAGAGAGAGGAGAATTTTTAAAAGGAAAGAAAGAACATATCATAGGGAGTTTTTAGGTGTAGGAACCCTGGAGTTTCGATGTTGGGTACATTTTTATCACGCTATAGATGTCTCTGCTTCTCCAACCCCATTAAATGGGGCAGAGAACAAAAGCACAGTTTCTTCCTTCTCCTCTGAGATCATTCCCCCACTCTGGTGCCCCTGTACCTGGAGGTCAGTGCATTAGGACCACCAAGCCCCCCAGAACATCTTAGCTCTCTGCTCAGAGCCTCTCTAGCTACTTGGAAAGCAGGCTACGGCTTAATGAGACAAGCTCTCCTTGGAGACTTCTCTCTCCTCTAGGAATTCTGTAAGTGCTTTATATAAAGCAGTAATAGGATGGTTCAGCCAGACTCTCTGGCTCAGATACACTAAGGGATGTTCCCTTTGGGAAGGAGAGACAGGTAGCCGAGTGATAAGGCCATTAGGACTGACTCTGCCCTGTGAGCTGGTAGTCCCAGAAGCCACTAGTGAGCGTGAAAGGGAGAAAGGCTGATCAGACTTCCTGGTGGGTTATAGTGTTGTCTATGGACAGAGTCTGGATAATAATGCGCTGGGAGTGATTTACTGCCATGATTACTGCTAAGCAGGGGAGAGAAGCTCAGGGGAGCTGCAGAGGTGTGATGGGTGAGATGTCATACTGGCCCCACATTGATAAATTACCCACCCTTTTCAAGAGCCAAGGGAATCCTCTGGGAAGCCATAGCAACAATTCCGGGAACTCAAGGCTGCTCCAGATTAGAGGAGAATCCCATGAGCAGACAGAGAACTCTTCTCTCCTTCCCATGCCTACCTCTCTTTTGTCCTCTGGATTCATGGGGGTTGTGGGGAGGGGTGAGCAGGGCTTTCAACTCCATGTTTCAGGGTCATCCAAGTCTATCTGTATTAGACTCTTTTTTACCTTAGGTTGAGTGTGGTGCTGAGACTTATTAATGAAAAATCAACAACAGTGAGTCATGGTGGGAAGAGGGTAATTAAAGCCACAAGTGAGGTTGAAGTAACACAGGGGTGGGCCTGGGGTTTGGAAGGCCAGTTATCAGGGATAACAAAAGGAAGATTAAAAGAGAGACCTAAGCAGACTTAAGTTTGCCTTTCATTTCCTTCTACACAAGTCAGAACTTCTATTCAGCCAGTGAGATGATTGTAAAAATGTACCTACAATTTCCCCGTTTAAGAGATGGGGACTGTGTTCTCTCCTTTAATATGGGCCTGACTCGGTGACTTAACTCTTACAAATGGAACGAGGCAAGCACAATAGCCTATGACTTTAAATACTAAGTCATGGAAATCACTGGCTTCTCCCTTATTCTCCTCAGGCCCTCACATTCTGGGGGATGCCAGCTGGCACTTTTGAGGGCTCTCCACACATAGAGGAATATACCCAATGAGGAACTGAGACCTCCTGTCCACAGAGATATGAGTGCCCCATCTTGAATCTAATCATCTGCTCACAGTGAGGCCTTCAGATGTCTGACACCCTTATAGACATCTTCATGGCAACTTATAAGTGATCCACAACAAGGGTATCCAGTTGAAGACTCAAATTCTTGACCCATGGAAGGTGCTGTCATGTCCAGCCACTACATTCTGAGGTTATTTGGTACCCAACATTAGGTAACTAAGACAACTAGGAAGGTGGTCACTATGGCACACAGGTCCAAATAAAAGCCTACCCTGATGCTCCTCCGGCTAACCCTGCAGCTTATTAACACTCGCTTTTACAGGACTCTCAGAATATCTGAAAGGGAGGAAAAGGCAAACAAGCCCAGAGCTTCCTGATTCTGTACCTGGTCTTGGGAATGGACCTACTATCTGAACATGACTCAGAATTGTTCTCTCACATACAGTCTTGAGCCAAGTGATGACGAAGACAACAAAAAGACCTCAAAAAAGTTATAATTAAGATGCATTTGTCTGACTGCCACCCCAAAGTGATTTAGAAGATCTATTTCTCTCTCCTAGGATTAAGAATAAATGTAGGCAAAATATGAACAACAAATATCCAGGAGTGTGGTGGTCCACACCTGCAATCTTAGCACTTGGGAGGTAGAGGCAGGAGAATCAGGAATTCAAAGTGATCCTCAGCTTCACAGTAAGTTCAAAGCTAGCTGAGGCTACATGACAGCCCTTCTCAAACCTATCAAGGAAGAAGAGAGAGAAGAGAAGGAGGAAATGGTGTCTAAAGTTTATACTAACTTCTCTGAGAAGCTTCAAAAGAGTTAAGGAATTTCTCATTCTAGCACCTGGAGAACGGCTTCCTCCTACAGCTCAACTTTTTATAAATATCGTCCCGAAGCTTTTCATACTCACCTAGATTTATTAGTCTTTCATGGCACTATATCTTGTAGACTCGCCAGAGAAACACAGTGCAATAAAATATTTGGTAAAAAATGCCAGAGCCCATTATGAAATATCTTCAGCTTATTATGAGGTATCTTCAGTCTATTACAAAGTATCTTCAGTTTTCAACTCAATGGAAAGTAAACACGTAAGTGATTTGCTTTGCTGCCAGAACATGGAGTCTCTAGGGAGCCTCGAGAGTCTCAGCCTGGTGGGCCTGTGAGGTCCTGGCTTTAGCTGAGGTTAGCCAGGTAGGTGAGGAAAGTATCAGGTACAATGCTCTCCTTTGCTCCCTGAGATGGTTATTTTTTTGTTTCCAAGCAATGCTCTTCTGATGCTGTTAAGGAGTCATTGATAAATTGACATTACATCTACAAAGTAAAATTGCTTAATTTCTGCAAAAATGCCTAGTTCCATTTCCATTCCAACTTCTCAGTCCTATCACATGGGTTTCCAGCCCACACAAACACACAGAAACACAGACATGTAGCCACATCACATACATGCACACATATACACAGAGAGAGACAGACAGACATAGGCACATCACACATATGGACAGACAGACAGACACACACATACATGCCACCCTCCAACCCTATCCTAGGATGTAAAAAGAAAAGGTACAAATGTAGCCACCTACAGCTGATTTCAGTATCACTTAGCCAGCTGCATTTTCAAGTGGAAGAATTCCTTTTGTGACTGTACACTGTCCTGAGCATAAGATGCAGATCTGGGAAATCTTTGTACTCACCAAATAGAAAATAGCACCTGGTGACAGAAAGCTAGACAACTCACTCAGTGACTAGTTTCAGAATTTTTCAGGCTCGCCATCTGCCTTCTGAGCCCAGCAGAGGCTGCTGGGGGCTGCTGGGGGCTGCTGGGGGCTACTGGGGGCTGCAGAGTGCTCTCCATGCCACAGGACCTTGGGATCACCTTGGGATCATGAGTGAGTGGAACTCAACATCAGCTTCAGGAATAGCGAGGGTCTTGTGCTGGCAGGAGCAGGGACAAAGGAACCCCACCTGACCAAAAGCTGGGATCTATTCCAGCCGGGGCCACCCCCCACCCCATCTTCCTTCTGAGCCCAGCGGAGGCTGCTGGGGGCTCTGGAGTGCTGTCCATGCTGCAGGACCTCGGGATCACCTCAGGATCACGGCCAGGAAGCAGAGCTGAGACCCAGAACCCTGGGCACATTCCTTACCAGAGGAGAGTTGTCCTTTAGGAAGGGTTCTGACCCCAGAACTCAGGAGGTGGATCAGAGCTCCAGACTGCTGGATACTTGCCCTACAAGAGAAGAGCTTCTCTGCAGAGAGTGCTCTTCACACTGGAACTCAGGTGAGAGTTGGACTCCCAGAAGTGCTGACACAGGCTAATAGAATCATAGGAGGATCAAGTTCCAACCAGAGACAGCTTGAACATTAACATTAGAGATTTCCAGATGGCGAAAGGCAAATGTAAGAATCATACTAACAGAAACCAAGAACACTGGGCATCATCAGAACCCAGTACGCCCACCACAACGAGTCCTGGATACCCCAACACGCCCGAAAAGCAAGATGTGGATTTAAAATCATATCTCATAATGATGGTAGAAGATTTTAAGAAGGACATTAATAACTCTCTTAAAGAAATGCAAGAGAACTCTGCTAAACAGAGAGAAGCCCTTAAAGAGGAAGTACAAAAATCCCTCAAGGAATTACAGGAAAATACTACTAAACAAGGAGATGCCCTTAAAGAGGAAACACAAAAATCCCTCAAGGAATCACAGGAGAACACTGCTAAACAGGTAGAAGTTCTTAAAGAACTACAGGCAAAAACTGCTAAACAGGCAGAGGAAACACAAAAATCCCTCAAAGAATTACAGGAAAACACAACCAAACAGGTGATAGAATTGAACAAAACCATCCAAGATCTAAAAATGGAAGTAAAAACAATGAAGAAAACCCAAAGGGAGACAACTCTGGAGATAGAAACACTAGGAAAGAAATCAGAAACCATAAATGTAAGCATCAACAACAGAATACAAGAGATGGAAGAGAGAATCTCAGGTGCAGAAGATTTCATAGGGAACATGGACACAACAATGAAAGAAAATGCAAAATAAAAAAGATCCTAACTCAAAACATCCAGGAAATACAGGACATAATGAGAAGACCAAACCTACGGATAATGGGAGTAGATGAGAAAGAAGATTTTCAACTTAAAAGGCCAGAAAATATCTTCAACAAAATTATAGAAGAAAACTTCCCATACCTAAAGAAAGAGATACCCATGAACATACAAGAAGCCTACAAAACTCCAAATAGACTGGACCAGAAAAGAAATTCCTCCTGACACATAATAATCAGAACAACAAATGCACTAAATAAAGACAGAATATTAAAAGCAGTAAAGGAAAAAGGTCAAGTAACATATAAAGGCAGGCCTATTCGAATTACACCAGACTTCTCACCAGTGAAAGCCAGAAGATCCTGGACAGATGTTATACACACCCTAAGAGAACACAAATGCCAGCCCAGGCTACTATATCCATGAAAACTCTCAATTACCATAGATGAAGAAACCAAAGTATTCCATGACAAAACCAAATTCACACAATATCTTTCCACAAATCCAGCCCTTCAAAGGATAATAAAGGGAAAACACCAACACAATGATGGAAACTACACCCTAGAAAAAGTAAGAAAGTAATCCTTTAACAAAATTAAAAGAAGACAGCCACAAGAACAGATTACCAACTTTAACAATAAAAATGACAGGAAGCAATAAATACTTTTCTTTGATTTCTCTTAACATCAATGGACTCAATTTCCCAATAAAAATACATAGACTAACAGACTGGCTACACAAACAGGACCCATCATTTTGCTGCTTACAGGAAACCCACCTCAGGGATAAAGACAGACACTACTTCAGAGTAAAAGGCTAGAAAACAATTTTCCAAGCAAATGGCCTGAAGAAACAACCTGGAGGAGCCATTCTAATATAGAATAAAATTGACGTCCAACCCAAAGTTATCAAAAAAGACAAGGAGGGGCACTTCATATTCATCAAAGGTAAAATCTACCAAGATGAATTCTCAATTCTAAATATCTATGCCCCAAAAGCATGAGCAGCCACATTCATTAAAGAAACTTTAGTAAAGGTCAAAGCACACATTGTACCTCACACAATAATAGTGGGAGAATTCAACACCCCACTCTCACCAATGGAAAGATCCTGGAAACAGAAACTAAACAGAGACACATGGACAATAACAGAAGTTATTAAACAAATGGATTTAATAGATATATAGAAAACATTTTATCCTAAAACAAAAGGATATACCTTCTTCTCAGCACCTCATGGTACCTCCTCCAAAATTGACCATATAATTGATCACAAAGCAAGCCACAACAGATACAAAAATATTGCAATTATCCCATGAATTCTATCAGATCATCACGGACTAAGGTTGATCTTTGATAACAGCATAAATATTAGAAAGCCAACATTCACGTGGAAACTGAACAACACTCTACTCAATGATGACTTTGTCAAGGATGAAATAAAGAAAGAAATTAAAGACTTCTTAGAGTTTAATGAAAATGAAGCCACAACATACCCAAACTTATGGGACACAATGAAGGCAGTCCTAAGAGGAAAACTTATAGCCCTGAGTGCCTCCAAAGAGAAACTAGAGAGAGCATACATTAGCAGTCTGACAGCACACCTAGAAGTTCTAGAACTAAAGGAAGCAAATTCACCCAAGAGGAGTAGATGTCAGGAAATAATCAAACTTAGGGCTGAAATCAACCAAGTGGAAACAAAAGGAACTATTCAAAGAATCAACCAAACCAGTAGCTGGTTCTTTGAGAAAAATCAACAAGATAGATAAACCCTTAGCCAGACTAACGAGAGAGCACAGGGACAGTATCCTAATTAACAAAATCAGAAATGAAAATGGAGACATAACAAGAGATCCTGAGAAAATAGAAAACATCTTCAGATCCTACTACAAAAGCCTATACTCAACAAAAATAGAAAACCAGGATAAAATGGACAACTTCCTAGACAGATACCAGGTAACAAAGTTAAATCAGGATCAGATTAACAATCTTAACAGTCCCATTTCCCCTAAAGAAATCGAAGCAGTCATTAATAGTCTCCAAACCAAAAAAAGCCCAGGACCAGATAGGTTTAGTGCAGAGTTCTATCATACCTTCAAAGAAGACCTAATACCAATTCTCCTCAAACTATTCCACAAAATAGAAACAGAAGTTACTCTACGCAATTCATTCTATGAAGCCACAATTACTCTGATACCTAAACCATACAAAGATCCAACAAAGAAAGAGAACTTCAGACCAATTTCCCTTATGAATATCGATGCAAAAATACTCAATAAAATCCTGGCAAACCGAATCCTAGAACACATCAAAACAATCATCCATCATGACCAAGTAAGCTTCATCCAGGGATGCATGGATGGTTTAATATATGGAAATCCATCAATGTAATCCACTAAATAAACAAACTCAAAAACAAAAATCACATGATCATCTCATTAGATACTGAGAAAGCATTTGACAAAATCCAACACCCATTCATGATAAAAGTCATGGAAAGATCAGGAATTCAAGGCCCATATCTAAACATAATAAATGCAATCTACAGCAAACCAGTAACTGACATCAAACTGAATGGAGAGAAACTCGAAACAATCCCACTAAAATCAGGGACTAGACAAGGCTGCCCACTTTCTCCCTACCTATTCAATATAGTACTTGAAGTCCTAGCCAGAGCAATTCGACAACAAAAGGAGATCAAGGGGATACAAATTGGAAAGGAAGAAGTCAAATTATCACTATTTGCAGATGATATAATAGTTAATATAAGTGAACCTATAAATTCCACCAGAGAACTCCTAAACCTGATAAACAGCTTCAGCACAGTAGCTGGATATAAAATTAACTCTAACAAATCAGTGGCCTTTCTAAACACAAATGATAAATGGGCTGAGAAAGAAATTAGGGAAACAACACCCTTCACAATAGTCACAAATAATATAAAACACCTTGGTGTGACTTTAACTATGGAAGTGAAAGATCTGTATGACAAGAACTTCAAGTCTCTGAAGACAGAAATTGAAGAAGATCTCAGAAGATGAAAAGATCTCCCTTGCTCATGGATTGGCAAGATTAATATAGTCAAAATGGCTATCTTGCTGAAAGCAATCTACAGATTCAATGCAATCCCCATCAAAATTACAACTCAATTATTCACTGAGTTAGAAAGGGCAATTTGCAAATTAATCTGGAATAATAAAAAAACCTACAATAGCAAAAACTATTCTCAACAATAAAAGAACCTCTGATGGAATCACCATGCCTGACTTCAAGCTGTACTACAGAGCACTTGTGATAAAAACTGCATGGTACTGGTTCAGCGACAGACAGATAGATCAATGGAATAGAATTGACGATCCAGAAATGAGTCCACACACCTATGTTCACTTAATCTTTGACAAGGGAGCTAAAACCATCCAGAGGAAAAAGACAGCATATTCAACAAATGCTGCTGACACAACTGGCAATGATCAAGTAGAAGAATGCAAATTGATCCATTCTTATCTCCTTGTACAAAGCTCAAATGTATGTGGATCAAAGACCTCCACATAAAACCAGAGACACTGAAATTTATAGAGGAGAAAGTGGGGAAAAGCCTCGAAGATACGGGCACAGAGGAAAAATTCCAAAACAGAACAGCAATGGCTTGTGCTGTAAGATTAAGAATTAACAAATGGGACCTCATGAAACTGCAAAGCTTCTGTAAGGCAAAAGATACTGTCAATATGACAAAAAGGCCACCCATAGATTGGGAAAGGATCTTTACCAATCCTAAATCTGATTTGGGACTAATATCCAATATATACAAAGAGCTCAAGAAGCTGGACTCCAGAAATTCAAATATCCCTATAAAAAATGGGGTACAGAGCTAAACAAAGAATTCAATGGGGTACAGAGCTAAACAAAGAATTCTCAACTGAGGAATACCGAAGGGCTGAGAAGCACCTGAAAAATGTTCAACATCCTTAATCATCAGGGAAATGCAAATCAAAACAGCCTTGAGATTACACCTCACTCCAGTCAGAATGGCTGGTGACAGCAGATACTGGTGAGGATGTGGAGAAAGAGGAACACTCTTCCATTGGTGGTGGGATTGCAAGCTGGTACAACCATCTGGAAGTCAGTCTGTTGGTTCCTCAGCCAATTGGACATGGTACTACCAGAAGATCCAGCAATACCTCTCCTGGGCATATACCCAGAAGATGTTTCAACTGGTAATAAAGACACATGTTCCACTATATTCATAGTAGCCTTATTTATAATATCCAGAAGTTGGAAAGAACCCAGATGTCCCTGAACAGAGGAACGGATACAGAGAATGTGGTACATTTACACAATGGAGTAGTACTCAGCTATTAAAAACAATGAATTCATGAAATTCTTGGGCAAATGGATGTATCTGGAGGATATCATCCTTAGTGAGGTAACCCAATCACAAAAGAAGTCACTAGATATGCACTCACTGGTAAGTGGATATTAGCACAGAATGTTAGAATACCCAAGATACAATTTGCAAAACACAAGAAAATCAAGAAGAAGGAAGATCCGAGTGTGGATACTTCATTACTCCTTAGAATAGAGAAGAAAAACACCATGAAAGGAGTTACAGAGACAAATTTTGGAGCTAAGACGAAAGGATGGACTATCCAGAGACTACACCACCAGGGGATCCATACCATAATCAGTCACCAAACCCAGACACTATTGCATATGACAGCAAGAGTTTGCTGAAGGGACCCCAATATAACTGTCTCATATGAGGCTATGCCCGTGCCTGGCAAATACAGAAGTGAATGCTCACAGTCATCTATATGATGGAACACAGGGCCCCCAAAGGAGAAGCTAGAGAAAGTACCCCAGGAGCTTAAGGGGCCTGTAACACTTTAAGAGGAACAACAATATGAGCTAACCAGAACCCCCAGAGCTTGTGTCTCTAGCTGTATATGTATCAGAAGATGGCCTAGTCAGCCATCATTGGGAAAAGAGGCCCCATATTGCATACTTTATATGCCCCAATACAGGGGAACGCCAGGGCCAAGAAGTGGGAGTGGCTGGGTAAGGGAGAAGGGTGAGGAGAGGGTAGAGGGAACTTTCAGGATAGCATTTGAAATGTAAAATAAGAAAAATAGCTAATAAAATTTAAAAAAAAAGAATTTCTCAGTAAGGCGCTTTACATAGTCAATGTGTGGGTACCAATTACAACCCTGACTGACAGGATGGTATGTCTGGACCGTGACTGCAAACAAGCACATAATAGTTTTGAGTGCAGTGAGCATCTGCCACAAGGCTCTGAATGACTCACAGCCAGATGATTCTACAGCAACACATACGGAGAAACTGAGGTCAAACATGGGGAATAAATCTGGTTACTGTCTCACATAAATGATATCATGTGCTGTACACAATTGAGCTGTGAGAAGTTGAAAAGCAGCAAAGAGAAATGCTTGCACAGATACTGTAGGTTGGCTTGTAGAGATTCAGAAATTAACCAGGACAGGGTATTTCAGCTGTGGCTGGCATCTGCCATCTGAATCATCTGAATTATCAAGACTTGGTTTGGTACCTGGAAAACTGTCATTGTTGTCATGGTCTTCTTCTTCTTTTTCTTCTTCTTCTTCTTCTTCTTCTTCTTCTTCTTCTTCTTCTTCTTCTTCTTCTTCTTCTTCTTCTTCTTCTTCTTCTCCTTCTCCTTCTCCTTCTCCTTCTCCTTCTCCTTCTCCTTCTCCTCCTTCTCCTTCTCCTTCTCCTTCTCCTTCTTCTTCTTTTCTTCTCCTTCTCCTCCTCCTCTTCTTCTTTTCTTCTTCTCCTTCTCCTCCTCCTCTTCTTCTTCTTCTTCTTCTTCTTCTTCTTCTTCTTCTTCTTCTTCTTCTTCTTCTTCTTCTTCTTCTTCTTCTTCTTCTTCTTTCAAAATGAGCTCTGTGATTGAACCTTTAAAACATTTTTTTTCTAGCAAACACAATGCTGGGCACACAAAAAACACTCAATGATCACCCAAAGCAACACAGAATGGTTTTCACTTTGTTGACCTCACTTTCTGCATTAGCTGAGTCCTCCCACTTTTTGCTGAAGGAAGACAGAAAGCCGACCCCCCACTTCCCTAAATCTTTACTGAAGCACACTCAGAGCCCACAGGATACCCTAACAGCCCAGCATTTCCATCTCTCCCCTTCATGAGGTATCTTCATCTTCATCGGTCTCTTGTTTTTTTTTTTTTTTTCACTTTTATGAACACCAAGTTTCTTAGGTTTTCCATGGGGGAGCCAGGCAAGGGAATCAGGGAGGAACACAGCCTCTATTTTATCCTTCTTTTCCTCTGGGAGCCAAATTATGTAATTTTTGTAAAAGCATCTTTTCTTCTTTCCTACTGTGGGCCCCAGCCATTCCTTTTAGCTGATGGCAGAGCCCCTTAATGTGAAGGCTGCTTATCTTCGTGGGAATCTCGGGGTGGGCTTTTAAAGTTGTCCCAAGCTGTGCCTGTCTGTAATTCTTAGTGCTACTCGTTTATGGAGGTCGGGGGGGGGGGGTGAGGGAGAAGGAGGAAGATGCGGCCTGACTGGCTCCCCTGGTGCACTGATGGAGAAATTGCTAGTGAACGTTTTCATTTTCAGCTCCAGTTTCTTAATCCATCACAGTGGAAGAAACACAGCCAGGCAGTAAACCTGAAGCCTCCCAGGCCCTGCGTCATTCCTGAATTTTTTTATAAATATTGTAATGTGGTGGCAGGACAATAAGACAAAGGCAAGAGAGACCATCTAAAGATGGCCCAAGAGTACTCCAAAAAGTGGATTTTCTTGTGACAAATGGCTATCCTTTTTATTAAATCTGTTTTAAAAGACTCATCTGAGTTTGAGTCCCCTTGGGCTCAGCCTGCAAGCTTCCAGACTAGGTAGTCATACTCAATCTTGCTCCTGTGAAATAGCATCACCAGTGGGTCAGAAGTCGTATGGAAGAGGATACTGCCACTATAGCAAACTAAGGGCACTGGAGACTACAGCCAAGAAGAAGCAGTCTTTGTGTTTCCTTGTTTGACATGAGAGTGTTGGCAGTGCCTATTTTAAAACTGATTTGAGGGATCAAGGTTCAGAAAACCTGATCTGGAAACATGAAATGAAGTTAAACATAGCAGACTAGAGAATGCTGGTCCTGAAAAAGCTGATCCTAGGACCTCACAGATTAGAAGGAACTGAAGAGTCTAAAGGGTGAGGGTAAGGCACACGGAGACTGTACATTCTTAGAAACACCCCGAAGAGTAACAAAGATGTATTCAGTTCAATAAGGAATGCATTTACTTTAATGTTAAAGCCATCACTAACATGTAAGTCCACAACTTGAGATCCACTGTTGAGTGACCATTGAAATGGCCTCTGTTAGTGGAAAACACAGCAGCTATCTTGCCCTGGGAGCACACTGGTAGACTGTGTACAAGACCACACACCTAGTTTTAGAAACACTCCATCAGTCTGAGTCTCCAATCTTCCACAATGACCGGCAAGACTCAACTCCACAACTGCTCCTTTAATCATCTCCAATCTTCTTGGCTGTGTGGCAGTCAGCAAAGCTGGCAATGAAGGTCCTGCAGAGCCTGGTGGAGCCATGATGTATTGAATTGAATACTTCCACCAATGAATAAACAGGCCAAACCAGGAATAAAAGTCCTATTCCTGGATCACCATTAAGCTGCAGCGCAATGATTGGTAACATCGTGTTAAATTAAGGTAACATCGTGTTAAATGTGGGATGTTGCAAGGTATGCTGCCTTCTGCTGTATGCTCTTCCAATTTACAGCATAACACTGTGATTTCATTTGTCATTAAAGCAGATAAAACTTTTTTTTTGGTTTTTTTTTTTTTTTTGGGGGGGGGGGGTTTGAGACAGGGTTTCTCTGTGTAGCCCTGGCTGTCCTGGAATTCACTCTGTAGACCAGGCTGGCCTCGAACTCAGAAATCAAAAAAAAAAAAAAAAAAAAAAAAAAAAAAAAAAAAAAAAAAAAAGCAGATCAAAGAATGTTTCCTCCTTGCTCAGAGACATCAAGAAATCACTTCAGTTTGCCTTTGTTCTTTGCGTTGTTTTTTTTGAGGGGAGGACCTAATTGTATTCTTGTTTATTATGTAGATCTGGATTTGCATACAGAGCATGAGCTTTGATAAATGCATGCATTGGGTTGATACCCTAAGCATAATGCAGAGCAGCCTGTCACCCCAGAAACTTCCCTTCACAAATACCTTGACTTTCTACAAGGAACCTGTTTTTTTGACGTCAAAGGTAGTTTTGCCTGTTCTTGAACTTCATATAAATAGAAACACTATAGACTTTGGCATCTGATTCTTCTGTGAAACAAATGTTAATAGTCATGTTGTTGCCTGCATTCGTGGTCTGTTTGTTTTTATTGCTTAACTGTGCCCCAGACTATAAATGCACTACAATGTATATATTCACTCTGGCACCGACAGACTTTTGGGGCATTTCCAGTTTAAAGCTATTGTGAATAAAGCTGCCGTGAAGAACCTTTTGCAAATCCTTTGTGGTTAAGTTTTATTTCTCTTGGGTAGGAGTAGAATTACAAGATCAAAGTGGCAGTGTATATGTAACATACAAGGAGCTGCCGAAGCTACATTTTACATTTCTGTCAGCAGTACTTGAGAACTCTGTCTGCTCCCCGCTCTCTGTCTTCCACTTGGGTGTGTGGGAGCCGTGGAATCCCACCTCACTGTGGGTTGAAATTTCCCTGATGATAGGAAGCTTTTTTTTCCATGTGATTATTGTCTATTTGTATATCTTCTTTTGACGAGTATCTTTTCAAGGCTTTCCCCATATCATTATGGAAATATCTTATTAGGGAGTGGCCTGTAGTCATGTCTATATAGACATACATTCCTTAGTCACCTTGTGGCTATGTTCTCTAGTGTGTGATGTGCCTTTTTATTTTTTAAACAGCAGTTAAGAAACTTTTAACTTGGGTGAAATCCAGTTTTTCAACTTTTTCTTTTTACTTGCCTACCTGTTTGAATGACTTTTTAGCATAAACTTTCAAGAGCCCACCTAAAAGTATTTTCAATTAAAATTTTATTTTCAATAAAATTTTTCTGATTGGTCATGCTTGGAAAACATTTCTTTCATTTTATAATTTTATTTTAATTATCCAAATACAGTAGTATTTGGATAATTGCTGATAAGCAATTTTCAAGGAAGACAGAAAATAGACCTATCTTGATACATTTTGAGCTATCAGTGGTTAAAACATTGATTCACAGCATTTCTGAATCTTGTACAGTCAGCTTTCTTTAGCATTATGAGCCCTTCCAGTATACACAGTTTGTGTTTTATATAAGCCTTTGTTCACGAGAGGCGCATTCTCAAAACAATAATCTTTAAAATTTACACAGAATCTTGCTAACTTTCCAAGGTAAACTTTGAACCTGTCACTTCTCCATCCTTATCTTCCCCAATAGCTGGTATTGTCCTTCTGTCCAGAAGTCAAAATAGACACTTGGCCACCCAAAATGGGGTGTCCGTGGCCATGACCAAGTTCAGAGCCTGATTTGACTACCAGCTGTAGTCAGTATACCCAGAATTGTAGACAAAATGGCTAGACAAAATGGGTGCTGGTATCCATAGTTCTGGTAAATTAGTGTAAGAACAGCTGTGTCAGATCTTACCCATTTGCTGGGGAGATCTGTTGAAAAAAATAAAAGGAGATGGTGTGAGAGGTTGGAGTACATCATAAAGTTAGAAGATGGGTAATTTGATCATAGACCAACAGAGCTAGACGGAGACTAAGGAAATGGCTCCTGGAAAGTACCAGGTTCCGTGCACACATCTCATGGTGAGCTCATTTGACCAAAGAATTCAACCACAAAGCCCAGGGAGAGGAAAAGGGGACATGTGCGTGCAGTGTGTAGCCACTGTGGCCTGGCTGTGTGGTTAATCTGATGACAGGGAAAATGACTGTGTAGGGTTGGGGAGATGTCTCAGTTTGTAAAGTACTTTTTACACAAACTAGAGGACCTTAATCTCATTAACAGAATTCATGAAAAGAGCCAAACATGGTGGTGGTACTTGCTTATAATCTCAGCAGAGGGGAGGTAGAAACAAATGTATTCCTTAGGCTTTCTGTGCACCCAATCTAAACATTTCTGTGGGCTCTAGGTCCTAGTGAAATGCCTTGTCTCAATAAATGAGGGAGAGTCCTGAGGAATGACACCCAAGTTTGACCATTGGTGTACACACACATATACATATAGTGGGGTCACTGTAGAATATATGGCTTAAGTTATAGGAACAGTCTCATGGATTATTTTCTTCTCATCAATAAACTTAGGACATTTACATTCATCTCTTCCTATATATAACTGTAAAAGGAAAGTGGTATTTCATAGTGGTCAGTCTACAGAGAATGCACAAATCAGAGTAGACAAATTCTTGACAGCAATAGTAAAACCAGTTCATGGGAAATTGGCTTAGAAAGCCTTTATTTTGGAGACCTGACTCAGTGAATAAAAATGAGTAGCCTCACATACCTGGCCACCAGTTCAACTCTTGGAAGCCATATAAAAAGCTATACCGAAGCGTATCTGACATCCCAGGACTCCTGCAGGCTGTAGAGACAGAAGAAGCCCACAGACCAGCTAGCCCGCAGTCCAACCTACAGCAGCAAAATCAGGGGACCCTGTTCAAGAAGGTGGAAAGCAAGATATTGTCCTCTGATCTCTACATATTTGCTGAGGCATTTCACTCTCCCAGTCCCTGTGCCTTTTGTCTGTGTGTATCTCTCTCATATAAATAAATAAATAAATAAATAAATAGTAAATACTTAAACAAAACTTGTATTTTTACAAAGATGTTTTAACCAATTATACACTGAAATTTAAAGTTATTTAGTCTCTACATATAAAAGTTATTTTACTTTTCATTCAATAAATTTTATATTTAAATATACATATTTAAATTATTTTGAATAATGAAAATGAACTTACCTAACAGGCTCCCCAGAATGGTGTTGCTGCTCTTTTCTGGATGATGTCACTTTTTCTATTTGTGGAGGGAACTTTTCTTCATTTCAAGTTCAGACAGTATTTTGTGTATTTTGTTTCTTGATCCCCAATAAAGAAGCTATACATACGAAGTACAGTGGTCCAATGAGTCATAATGAAAGCCTATCCAGAAAGACATTTCACTATGGAGATGACTTAACATGGGGTATAGATTAGCTAAGCATCAACCAGCAGTCTAGAAACAACCAGGATAAGAGAAAAGATGTCCAGAAATCAGTAACATCACATCTGAGCAAGATGGGAGAGGAGGGCTATGTAGAAACAAGTAAGTTGTAGTCAGCAGAATGATCTAGAAGCACTTAAAGCTTTTCTGGTGAGAACTTTAACCAAGAATGGTGTTCAGCTTCTGCGACAGAACCCATTCAAGGACAAGAGGGTGTGGGGACATAACTGATATCTATCTTTAACCCTGCCATGCAATCACTGTTCGGGTCTTTCTTAGATTAACTCAGGCTGTGATTTGACTGGGGCATGATAGACCTGTGTATCCACTCCTATGTACTGAACTATCCCTTCTACAACATGTTAGAGTGTAATAGGGTGTAGTGACAATTTTGGAATTTTAATTTCTTTAAAAAAAAAACACAGAAATCTTATAAGAATATGTTTTTGTTTTAATCCCAGGTGTGGTTATGAGGCTGCTTTGATTGTCCATAGCAGCTGACTATGATTTGCCTACTGCTTTAGTAGGGGCATGATTTTGCCAGCTGCACATAGTTTCTGTGATTGTGTGATATTTGGATTCTGGGAATTTTTTTAGAGGGTATATAAAGGCTGTGGCCCAGAGAGGCAGTGTGGGCTGTTGGTTGATTGTTATTGTTTGCAGTTTATTAAGTAGTTGTACACAAAGAAGAAATGACAAGAAGAAATTAGATATCCTGATGGCAAAGATCAAACATGTCTCAAGTAACTCAAGGCTCCTAATCAACAGAAAGTAGTCTAATGATACCGTCTCCCTCTATTCTTTCTTTCTTTCTTTCTTTCTTTCTTTCTTTCTTTCTTTCTTTGTATACAATAGAGTTTATTAAGGGTATAGGGAGAGGAGTTAAAAGAGTAGTAGGGTAGTAGAGGTAGAGAAAGGCAGAGAGAGAAGAGAAGAGAAGAGAAGAGAAGAGAAGAGAAGAGAAGAGAAGAGAAGTAGAGGAGTAGAGGCCAGCCATGAGCATGTGGGGCAGGGGGGGATGGAGTGGGGAGAGGGCAGAGCAGGAAGAAAGAACAAGAGCAAGAGAGGAGAAAGAGAGCGAGAGCATCTCCCTCTTTTCAACTATTGATTTTATTCAGGGATCTCTTTCCTTTCCACTCTATCTTTTTTTTCTCTCTTATCTAGGGAGTTGAAAGGATAGAAGAAAAGGGGCAGAGAAGAAAAGAAGAAAGAAGAACTCAAAGTAGTGAAGACAGCTACAGTAAGGTGGAATTACATTACTATCTTTCAGCAGAACACCCACAGAGTTTAATAAGACATGAGTTCAGGGATCCTGTCCTCATTCAATGATGCTGACACTGAATATTATTCTGTAATTCACCACTAAGTTACATAGGAAGGATTGTGATTCACAGTGAAGGTTCTGGCAGTTCTGGTGCTTCAAGTGGACTGACACACTGAAGTTCAGGGCAGACTGTGTCACTGTATGAGTTGAAACGTTGCATGCCAAGGTATCTTGTAATGACATCACATACTCCGCCATCCATTTCTAGGTATTTAATTAAGAGAACTGAAAATACACTTTCACACTCTTGCGCAACTGTCCATTGCATGTCTGGATGTAATAACTACAAACTGAAAACAACTAAATTTTCCATTAATTTGGGAGTAGGCAGTGATATATACATCCAATGGGAGACTAAGCAATCAAAAAGAACAAACTTTTCAATCCCCCAAAAACAATCTGGAGGAGACACAAACTACTTAGAACCTGCTGAGCAAGGGGGAAATCACACCTGGTATTGGAAATCTAGCCAACTACCTGGGGCTAGAGGGATCTTGGAGGAGAAGCTACAACCACCACTTTACTAAACCACCATAATCCCTTACTACATCTTAAATATTTACCTTTCTACCCACAGCTAAGTGTAGCTCTCAACCCTGAGCAAAGAGACTGCTCCTTGTAACAGACAGAGATCATTTCAGAAAACCACAGTCAATCAACATGCATAGGATAAGCATGCACATGGTGCCAGCCTCAGTTGAGTCATAAACAACATAACTCCCTCAGCTAAGGTTCACAGAACATCAAGGAATAAGGATTTTAAGGGAGGGATGTTAAGATCCACAGGACTGGGGTGTCTGCCATGAGGTTGTGTCTCCTAGAACTGTCAGGAAGCTATAATCCATGAAGTCTGGACAACATGGCTGCCTAAACAACATCTGAACTAACATATATTTTAACGTAGAAGTGGCAATCTCACAGGTATCCCACCCTGGACAAAGAACTATAGCCTACCAAGGATGCTCAGAGCAAGAGATGCACTGTGCTCCCTAGAGGAGTCTCCCAAATTGGTTATCTAGGAAACACATCTAAGGAAACTTCTCACATGGAGCATGGAGAGGGCCTGACACTTCTGCCACATCCAAGAAATGTCAGCACCAGTCATGCGCTATGGTCAGATTTCTCTGGTATAGGCCATCAAGGGACAGAAAGATCAGAAGGAGGAATGGTAGAACCTCTGTGCCCTCTGTCCTGAGGCTTCATGTTCTGTAGAAGGATAAAATCAATAGGCATTTTGTTTGTTTTTAACTATGAGTCTCTCTCTCTCTCTCTCTCTCTCTCTCTCTCTCTCTCTCTCTCTCTCTCTGTGTGTGTGTGTTTGTGTGTGTGTGTGTGTGTGTGTGTGTGTGTGTGTGTGTGTGTGTGTGTGGCAGTAGGCTGTACACAATGTGGGCAAGGCAGAGGTTGGCATTTGGTATCTTTGTCAATTGGGACTCACCTCAGTTTTTGAGATAGGGTCTCTTGCAGAAGCAGAAGCTCACTAATTTTGCAAGATTGTATGAGCTTCACTCCTCAAGGATCCTGACTCCTCTACCTCCAGGGCTCTGGGGTCATAGGCCTGTGCCGCTACACTCTGATCTTATGTGGATGTGAAAGATCAAACTCAGACCCTTAGGCTTTGCCAATGAAATTTTCTCCCCAAAGCTCAGGTATTTTTTTAAAATATGAAAAAAACTACAAAATCTCTGAGCAGGGAAGACTATAGAGTGGATTTGCAGGAGAGTGACTGAAAACAGTGAAATAACTTCCAACTTTTCCTTACTACACACACACACACACACACACACACAATACACACATGCTTACATACACTTACAGTACACACACATATATAATTATACATGTGTAATATATATTTATTCACATATACATTGTTATATATGTGTATAAATTATATATGAATTATATGTAATATATGTCAAGTTCTTGTATCTAACTTATACCTGGCTTATATGTATCAATATATTCTGCATTTTGTTCAAAGTACTGTAGACTTTTGGTTTCTATAACCTAAAAGAATATAGAGAAACACATTGTGTTTATAAATTTTCAGATCCAATAACCATTTCTAGACAGTCTTAAGAAAGGCCTGACTCAAGAATCTCAAACTAATCCTGATTAAGGAGAAAAAAAATCAAAACAAAACTGGCACTAGAGTAAGGGATTCCCCTTTGGAAAGTAATGGAGTCAAAATGCCTTTTCTTTTCTGACAAGAAGGTAAGTTTCAAGGGTGACTGGGATTCTGTGAAGGATACCTGAGAGTTACAGTAGACAGCTTGGCAGGACCTCAGTCAAGTCAGCTCTGTGGATGGAGAAATGGTCAAAGAGAAGAAGGAAAGGCCAGGAGGAATGAGCTATTAGAACATCCCAAAGTCACAACACTCGGGGTGAGTGTGCAAAGCACTGCACTGCTGACAGATATTATATGAAAGCTACAGAGAGATGTCCGGAATTGGGCTATGTGTGGCTTTCTGAGAAAAAAAAAAAATGTTTTCCAGGGAACTGAAGACATGCTCCTTTTTCTTAGCTTTGTGACTGAAGAATTAAACCAAATCAAGAGAACTGTGGGGATGTATCCTGATTATAAAAAGGCTTCCATACAGAGTTCTGCAAACCAAAGCTTCAAACATTGCCAGGAAAGGTCATGGTGGGAGCGAGATTCATTACAAACCTGAAGTATGAACTGAATTCCACTCTGCAGAGTGGAGAGCTCTCAATACCAGCAACTCTATGAAGTGCTGGCTTCATATCTTTCCTCCCGAGAGCAATCTACCCTTCACTGGACAGCCTTTACTGTCCCAAAACATAGCTCCACCAGACAGATGGAACAGGGCATGATAGGCGGAGGGATTCAACATGTCTGAAGGCTTTAGGGGCATTGATGAAGGGGAAGCAAGAAAGCACATCAAGGAGCCACCATGCCCCCTACTGTGCCAGAATTCTGGAAACTCCTGGATCAGAAGACCACTCTAAGGTGGAAGCCATCTTGTGTGCCTCTGGGTTCTAGGACTAGGACAGACAGAGTCACCTCTGTTACCAGGGAAGTGTGAAGTTGCCACTCAGTGAGGGAAGGCAGGCAGGGAAAGCAAAGGAGAAAGGGGATGATGTCTGTTCTCTGATTAGAAGTTAGAAAAGAAGGCTGAAGGGTTCGGAACTGCAACAAGCCCCAGGAGTTCGTTGCATGTACTCCTGTGGCTGTTCTTATTGTCTTTCTATTCAAAGAGGGTCCTGCAAACCTGGGTGACTGAAGAGATCATCTCTTGAGGTCAGGCCTGACCTAAAATACTATTTTTATGTCTCTGCCTCGGGGTTAGGATGCTTCCATTTTAAAATATGGCTAGTGTGCTCCAGCAACCGGAGGCCCCAACAGTAAATGAGAAGCAGCTCCCGACTGTGAGGGAGTCAAAAATTGAGATAAAATAAACTTGTCAATAACCCCTTTTTGAAATAGCTTTAAAAAAACAGCAGAAATAAACCACAGTTAAAAACCTTCAAGCCACGTGATCCAAAGCTTTGGAGCAGACTGATAGCACACAGCTCCCTCACTCTCTCCCCTCTTTCTCTCCCAGGGTGTTGTAACAAGGGTTATAAACTAGTTCCCTAAACTTTGAAACTACACGGATGGAGTTGAAGGGCTGATGTGCCAACCCTGAGCTGAGGCTGAAGGAGCTGTTCTTGTCTTTATTTCTCCCACAAACCTGACAGTATCTTAAGACCAAACCCGCGTCACTTAAGGGAAGAGGAGGAGACCACGTGGAGGAAATTAGACGTTCTCACTGAAGGCCTCCTGGATTACATCATAGCTCTCAAGCCCTTCCATATTAAAGAACTCAACCAAGAGTGGGACATAGATGCCTGCTGACAGGTCGGTGAATATAGGTGAAGCCATCAGCCACACAGCTGCCCTGGAGAACAAGGGTGGAGGGAGTATGGTGGGGTGGGGGAGTGTGGGAGTGGGTGGGGGTTGCGTGATGTGTCGTGGCTGCTGCTCTGGAGAGCGGTGCGGCGGAGTCTGCCATGGCTGTTGCGTGCTATTATCTGATTGCTGAGCACCCGCGTTGGAGAACAACAAGTTCTCATGTTTTCTGCAGCAAGACTCAGCAAAACCATGAGGATGAGCAGGACTAGAACCATTTAAAAAGAGGAGTTTTAGGCCTAAAGAATAACACGGGCAATGACCATAGAGTGAGAAAGCCTAAACCATGTTCAAAGCAAAGCGATGACACCATTTAACAAAACAGCCCACATTTACAATTGTTGTAGTCCTTTGAACTGGCCTAGACAGTGATCAACCAGCTAAGGTGCCCCACTGCATGAGGTCCAGCACCACCTAGGGTCTTGAAATGCTGGGTTGTAGAAGTGCAGCCAATGCCCCTAGTGGAGCTGAGATGAGCAACTACAGGAAATGAAAAGGAGCGGCATCAGATAGACCACCATTTTATCTGGAAATCCCAGCAAGGCATTATGGGAAACGCCTCCCTGGAGCTAGCCAAGTGGATGTTGGAACAGAGAACAGGTACAAGCCAGTACAGCTGCTGTAGGCGAGACGAAGTTTCCATTCCACTGAAACTTAGAAGCACTCAAATTGAATTTTCATGTTGGTGTGGCAATGGTGCTTTGCCAAGAAATTAAACTTAGTAACAGGCAGGTGTTTCTGGGGTGCTTTCAAATTGCACTGCCTCGAGAGTCTTAGAGGAAGCAGATACCATATGAATAATCAAGAAATAACCAGAGAAACGGGAAGAAAAATAAAAATAGTGCTGCCTTCCTCGTATTGTTTGCCGTTGCTCCCCTTCCCACGTCCTGTTATTGCCAGAATGCTAAGTGACCTTTTCTGTGTTTAATTACCCAAAAGAAACAAGAAATGAATGTCAGGGGGAAAGAGGGGTTCCTATCCGGAATAGCTTGTCAAAATAACTGCCCCAGGGTCTTTCCTCTTTCTGGAGGATATGCAATATTAGCTTGAAACAAGTGGAGATTAGAATAGGAAAAGGCATATGTCTGAGACACCAGGGAAGGTAGAATATGCTCAGGATTGAATACAGTCAAGCAACGCTATGTCTCAGAAAGTAAAGGCTCTCTGTTATTCTTTGGAAGAGGGCAGTTCCTGTAGGGTACAATGTTGCTGAGAATTTTCAAACCAAGTTAAAGTGAGACGCTCCTATTCAGAAAGTTCTTGTGATGATATCCACTTCCCAACAATATAATCATTTCCACTGGCTATCGCACAAACAGAGCTTCTTATATAAACAAGCTGCAGAAAGTAAGAAAAATGCTCAGAGTTCCTGACATGCAGTCCTGTGTCACATGTCATTCTCTCCAACTGGCCATAGAGAAAACAAGACTAATCTCGCTGGTGCTCATTACTTTATTAGCATCTGATGCCTTAGGCCCCTAATGAAATCCTCTTTACTGCCCTGGATTATTTCCTGACTCAGTGACTTTTTTCATTTCACGATTATGGGGCTTGATAAGAGCTCCGGGGAGTGACACAAGGGAACCTCCATTTGAGTTATAAGACTTCCCATTTGCAATTTGGACACTGAGACAGAACACTTAGTCTCCCTTTTCAGTCTTCCAGTCAGTGTCTACATAAACAGAGATGGCGCAGAGTCCTGGAATGGGTGCACCATTTAAGTCTAGACTAGTTGTTCTTAACCTTCCCTATTCTGTGACCCTATAATTCCTTATGTTGTAGGGACCCCAACCAGAAAATTATTTTCATTGCAACATCAAAACTATAATCTTGCTACAGCTATGAATTAAAATGTAAAAGTCTGATATGCAGGATATCTTATGTCCACGTGAAAAGATTGTTCTGACCCCGCAAAGGGGTCAAGATCCACAGGATGACAACCAGTGGGCTAGGAGAAATGACGTATTTGCTGAGTTGTGCATGGCGGGGAGAGGGAGGAGGGAAGGACAGGATCCTGTCTCTTTTAAGGACTTAGTAGTGGTTTGTTTAGTATCTACTCAGAGAGTTTTAGGGCTAGATAGGTCTTGGGACTCCTCAACTGATGCCAATCACAGAAGGGATGTTTTCCACACAGATCTGTCATCTTCCAAGTTTAAGAGAGCACTATTCCAAAAATCCTATCTGAAGTTACCCCAAACTCAGCCTAAAGCCCTACAGAGCTACTTGTCTGGTTTGCGTTCTATTGCGATAGAGCAGTCCATGACCAAAAACAATGTGGGGAGGAAAGGGTTTATTTGCCTTATTTGTCTGAATCATAGCCCATCACTAAAGGCAGCTGAAGTTTAAGGAGGGCTGGAACTCAAGCAGGAACCTGGGTAGGTACTCCTGTCGAGATCATAGAGTAATGTTCTATACTGACTTACTCCCAGGGTATGCTCAGCTTGCTTTTATACCACCCGGGGATGACAGCCCACCACAGTTACCCAGATCTCCCACATCATCACTAATAAAAACAATATCACCTAGACCATCTTAAAGGAAAGCTAATGAGGATATCTTCTCAATTAAAGTTTCCTTTCCCAAAATGATTGTAGTTTGGTCCAACTTGACCACAACAAACCAGTATAATTTCTTTTACTTTCCGTAGACAGACAGACAGACAGACACACAGACACACACACACACACACACAAAAATGCTACTAGTTTCAGGTTTCTGAGCACTGAAGTGTTTCTTTTTATAATGCTGTCCACAGACCAAAGCCCAGAATGACAAACAGCAGGACTCCGTGCCGTCTAACTGCATGGGTCCTCACCTAACTGCTCATGCCCTACCTAAACCCACACAGAAATCATGCCAGCTCAGTGGAATAATGACGAGAGGTCTTTGGAGCATTCTAGGTGATGGAGAATCAGCCCTCATGAATGATATTGGTGTCCACAGAGCCCCTTGTCCTACCATGTGACTGCTGGGTAAGAAGATGGCAGCCTGCGAACTAGGAACTGAACTGTTCCCCACCACAGAATCTGCCTTGAAACTGGCTCCGTAATCCATCTGACTATCAGAAATGAGTGTCTGTGTTGTTTAGAAGCCGTCTAGTCTACTGTGTAGCCACAACAGATAATCTAGCCAGTGACTAATCAGACCTATGGAGTCCATCTGATGAAAGCCTGCTGTGGCCTGACTCCCTTGGCTATATGCATGCATTTACCTCCTTCCAAAGACCTATTTGATCTACTTCAAACTTCCTTCTTTCTTCCTCCTTTCTCTCTCTCTCTCTCTCTTTCTTTCTTTCTTTCTTTCCTTCCCTTCCTTCCTTCTTTCTTTCCTTCCTTCCTTCCTTCCTTCCTTCCTTTCTTCCTTCATTTCTTTCTTTTCCAGATTAGCTGTTGGAAAAAGAAAGAAAGAAATGTACTACTTCATTTGTCTACTTTGAGTACTTTATTGGCAATGGCCAAGCAACTTCTTGATAGGACCCCTGACCCTAGCTTGTGGATCAGAAAAATGGGTAGTCCAGTCTTCAAGTGGTAGCCTGGAAAAGATCAAATGTGGAGACAGCTCATGAAATGTGACTTTAGCATCTCTCCCTCAAAAGGTGTCAGTACCTAAGCTAGCCAACAATGTGGATTTCACAGGCTGAAAGTGACATTTCAACTGTGCCAAGGAAGCAAATCTCTTCTCTCCAAAAAAGATTTTTTCTTTTCTCTTTCTTTTTTATTATTATTTTTTTCAGTTGATAACTTGCTTTTGCCTATAGATGGCATGGCCTTCAGTGTCATGGGTAACTTGCTTTGGGCATGAGATATGTTGAGAATTGGCTTCATAGTATCTACCTTCACACCATCAGCTCCCAAACAAATGCTTCCTCTCCAGTGTCCACATTCAAGAATACCACTTTTCATGTCTCAGCTTGAGGTCCTTGATTTAAGTCCCAATTTGTTTTTTCTTCCCTCCCCAGTGCTAGTGTAGAAAGGTTCAGACTTGTTTTCACGCACACTGAGATGTCAGAGAAAATTTTTAAAGAGGCAGATTTTTTTTTGTATCAGTCAGTTAAAGACTAATTACAACTGTGCTTTCCAGCAAACCAGTGATTGTAGGCTAATTTTCAGTTATGAAATAGAAACTGAGGTTAATGAGGCTAATTGTGTTTACCAGCATTTTTGAACAAAAGAAAAGAAGCCAACTCAATTTTGAAGAGAATTCTTTGTCAGGAACAAATTGGAGAAAATTGCTACAGTCGTATCAGCATTTCCTAGAACCATTTAGTGCCATGCTTGGGAAACGTACTCAAATACAAGCCAGCAGTCCAGAAAATGGAGTCCTTAGACAGCGGGTGCTCTTCTGATCCAAAGGGCACCATTGCATGACAATGAATGCTTCAGTCTTGACAGTAATGTGACACAGAGACATTCAAGTGGTCAGACCTTGCTCTGTCCCCTTGTATGTGAGAGCAGCTGGAGAATCGGGGTGTGCTAGTGTCTGATATACAGAGATTTTTGTAGGTCCTGGCTTGGTGGGGGATGGGGCACAAGCATCGGGCATCTGAGAAGGCTTTCCTGGCCAGCAATGGCTTCTCAGTGCTTAGTCCCCTCCTGCCAAGTGATTCCAACAAACAAGAAGTCTGGCCAGAGTAGCTACCAGGAAAGACCTTCTTCAGTCAAGGAGCTTACCATGCAACAGAACAAATACTGTTTGAATATAAAGAACCCAGAATAAATATAAATTAGATGCCTACCTTTCTCAGAAAACAGGCTTGCCTGTTTGATGTCAAAACACTTCTTCCTGGACCATAAGACAACTATGTTCTGGAAGAGATTGATCTGAGAGCACAAGTTACTTCAGATTTAAATTTAGACCCCAACATATCAGCATCTCTAAGGGCTCCACAGAGCATCTCTAGAGACTTTAGGCAGATGGTGGGGAGGTGCTTTAGAGAGAACAGTCATATTTGAAATGTATTGCAATGACTGCAATTACTCTGTGCAAAGCATCATGTTTTATTTGTGTGTGGTGAAGTACATGTGCATGTGCGAGTGTGTGTGTGTGTGTGTGTGTGTGTGTGTGTGTCTATGTGTGAACATGCAGAACCCTGGAGAAAATGTTGGCTATCCTCTCTGTGTATATATATTTTTTGATATAGGCTCTCTCACTGAGTCTGAAGCTGCCGTTTCAGCGAGATTGGTCAGCCAGTGAGCTCTGGGCATTGACCTGTCTCCACCCCTGACATTGGGGCTATAGACATGTCACCATGCTCAGCTTTCAGGTGATACTAAGGATTTGACCTCAGGTCCTCCTGTTTTCACAAACACTCTTAGCCACTGAGCTGTCTTTCCAGCCTGGAACACCCTATTTTAAGGAAGCCAGGCATCCTTAACCTTCAGATGGCTTGAAGCAATTATAAAGCCGTCATATTCTTGTTTGCGATGACATATCTCTGATGTACGTGGATGAACCAAGCATGTGCTGTCTACTGCAGTCTGTGAGAGCATGTCAGGGTGGGGCCCATGGTAGAGGTGCTTACTCTCTTTCCAACATCAGACTTACCACAGTTGACAAAGCTATTCATATGCCTTATGAGTGCTGCACTACGTGTCATTAAATGCCTCAGATAGGATCAAAGTGTGAAAAACTATAGAAAATCCAAAGACATTTATATTAAGCTCAAAGGCATCCATTTTTGTGGTGTCTCTTCTTTTCCCAGTGTCACTCTGATTTTTAGGGTTCGTACACATAGGACTGCATAATTGTCTTTCTAAATCTTTTCTCCTTGCAGTTGTAGGATCTTAGATGATGGGGTGTTTCCTCACACCGTCTTCCTCACAGCATTTAAAGAGCATTCAAGACCATCATCCTAAACTAAACATGGAAACACAAAGGGAGGGGATATTTATGTTTTCTTGAAATAAGAGACAGGGCCTCAAAGGCAAGAAAGGTAAAGATTTAGATAAAGGAGGCTGCTGTAGGAAAGGACAGAGGAATCAAATATAAAAGTGACACACTTGATTGAGTGACAGAGCTTCAAAGGGAAGAAACAGGTGCTGTGCTCACGGATGAAGAACTGTCACAGGTGGATGAGGAAAGCTGAGACAGAGTTTGGAGAAATTGGTTAAAGTATAAGGAGCTTACACTTGCCAAGGGTCAGCTCACTGGTCTCTTACACCTCTCTGAAATGCATGCTGGAGATTCTGGGGTGGTTTATGGGAGCTGAGAAGTGTTTATGGTGGTGAGCTTGCAAGGTTGGAAGCCTACTGCCTAAGCTTTTTGGAGGCTGGAAGAACATGGCCTTTAGGTCAGCAGCAAAGATTTAGAGCTAATCCCATGTATAAGCACATAGCACTTTATCAAAAGTCAGGCCAAGAAACTAAGTGTTATGGGGACCCAGGCTGTGTCTGCATGTACAATAATACAGTGTGGCCTCTGGACTATTCTAACCTTTAGGAGAGCCAATCATGGTCCCGGCTCTTAAGATCCTATTAGTGGCTTTCCAGAGTCAATGGAATTAATCAGTCTGTTTTTACCATGCTAGCTTGGGGATGCTACAGCTGCCCAGGGTGCAGGTTTTCACTCTGGATTTTCCATTTTCCCCATGGGATCCACAAGCCCAATTCAGGAGAAAAGCCCACAGTCATGCTGCTACTGAGACCTACAGAACCCTTCCAACATGATGGGATCGCTCTTTTTCTGTGGCCACAGGCCTGCCTGTGAGCATCTGCCTTCATGCTAAGGGCAGCTTTACTACAATAGGGCTTTGAGGTGGTTACTTGAATTTGGGCATTCTACCCAGTACTTCCCAGGGCCACCCACAGCAGATCCTGCCACATTGGGGCACACAGTACACAGAGCTCAGCTCAGTAACCTTGGGTATGTATGAAATAGCTACGTCTTGTTTCTGAATAGGAAACTAGTACTGAGTGGCACCCAATATCACCATGCTTGGACAATCTATGCACTGTTGTTTGCAAAATCATAACAAAAAGCATTCTTATATTTTATAACAGAGGAGAAAGGAGTGGAGGACGGGGAGGAGGAGGCCATAAAGGCCACCACAACTATGTGACAGAGTTGTTTTTCTTATTCCAGAAGACTATAGTCTCTCCATCTTCAGACAGATTTTTTGTTTTAATTCTAAAGGTTAGGGGGAGACAGGAAAATCCCTAGGACAAAAATACCCAGGCCCTTACTCTTCTCAAAATCTGTCTATCCATGGCTTCAGAGCCATCTCTCCAGAGCTCAGTTACTTTATCACCTGTTGCCCTACATACAGTGAGCTTTCTGCCTTATCCTCCCAGCCTGTGTTACAGCCCCCACCCTCCCTCTGCCAACTGCCAGGAGTGCCCAGCATTCCTGAAAACCTGGCTCAAAGCCCACATCCTCTGTGAGCTTTCACTCCCTCCCCAGCATGCCCACCACACATTGTCCAGTCTGTGAATTACAATCTTACAGTGAGGGCAGTGTTTTGGTTTTTTTTTTTCTTTTTTTTTTAATGTCCCTGCCTACATGAAATGATTTTTACTCTCTGTGCTGTGGTTTCCATAATGTGGATGATCGGAAAATTTTTACAAATGAAAGAGTGAATTAGTAAGACTAAAAGAGAAAAGGGGGCTGTATGTTTACCTAAGTGAAATTATTTCTAATAGGATAGCACTCAGCACCCTACAGTTTCTCCTATGATTTACACTACAGAGCTAATGTCCTTGAGATGAGTCTTTGGGATGAAATGTGCCCTGTCAGGTAGCTGATAGGCCAGGAAGAACCTATGAAGAGCTAAGAGAAACAAAGGTACCTGCTACCTAGGCTTGAAAACGACGAGTGTTTAGTAGAGCAGGACCCTGTTGCAGGTGCTTGCTGGTTTGAGTTTGTTCATCCTTGTGGGAAGGCACTGCATGGCCAGAGCGTGGAAGGCAGTCCATGACTGAAGAGTGTGGACCACTGAGTTGAAAGAGGAAGGCTCTCTCCACAAACAGAGAAAGCACTTGACACTGAAAATAATCAGACCCAAAATGCCAAAAGTGAACTTGTGAATTTCTAGAAATAGCCTCTGTTAGTTACCTTTCTGTCACTAAGATAAAACACCATGTGCAAGGTAGCTCATGGAAGAGACTTCGGGTTGGAATTATGGTTCTAGAGGGATGATGAGAGTGCGCACTATGGTGGGAGGCATGGCACCAAGCTGCACGTCTAAGAGTGGGAACCAGAACCTGAGATCTCACATCTTCTAACACAAGCGTGGTGATAGGGATCTGGATGTGGTTTGCACAGCCTTTCCCCAGTGACAGAATTCCTCCAGCAAGGCTCCACCACCTAGAACACCAGCAAGAACCACCATCATTTGGAGACCAAGTGTTCAAGTGCATGAGACTCTGAGGGTATTTCACATATAAACCACCACACCACTGTAACCTTAGTGCTTCAGCAAAGCACTAAGAAATGCTCACTGCTGTACTCTTCTTTGTATCATTGGATGTCTATGTGTTCTTCAACATTTAAAAAGTACTAATGCTTTATTACCGTTACTTTCTGGCTGGGCTGATCTGTGTGTAGAGAAGAGGTCAGCAAACAGGCCTGGCCTTCACCAAGGCTGTGGCCAACAGCAATCACAAGCCCAGTGCCTCCTGCAGGACCCTCACATGCTGGCAGCTGATACCACGGTAAGTCATCATTTGGTAGGCTTGCAGAGGTTTATAACACAGAAATTTTTCTTCTTTGGGAATAGTAATGATTTCTTCATGATGTTAGCATTTCATTAACAAAACTAAACAAAAAAGAGCTACTGTCACTCAAATGTGTTGTGTAGTCAACTGATATTATAGACGACCATAACATACTATGGAGGGTAAAATTCATAGTCAGGTAACAATGGGTTAAAGAGAGTCCTGGCCTCTTGTTTTCATTCTCAGGCATGTGTGGCTATGGTGAAAAGTGTATTTGCTAGGACAATAAAATGTCAGCTAAAGCATTTTCTAATGCCAGATGAGAGTCCAAAAGAAAATACTGATTGTTGGAAAAATGTTGCAAGATTAATTCAATTATAGAATCTCCTGGTTTAAAACCACTTGAAAGATCATCTGATAGTAGCTTTCAGTGAATTATTGAATCCTGGCCCAAGTGGGCATCAGCCTCTGCCTGGCTCTTTTCATAAAAAAAGATTTGCAGAACAGGGCACTTTATTGTTTAAAGTCCTCAAAGAAATCTGCCCCTTGAAATTCCATTTTAGTTCTGT
This sequence comes from Mus minutoides, assembly GCA_902729485.2. Classification (NCBI taxonomy): domain Eukaryota; kingdom Metazoa; phylum Chordata; class Mammalia; order Rodentia; family Muridae; genus Mus; species Mus minutoides. The sequence goes on along the minus strand of CACVCL010020696.1, from coordinate 36,124 downwards.
ATTCTGGAGGGACACAATGCTTCCTCTCCTGCACATTGGCCCTAAGTACCAGGTATGCAAGTCTCCAGGGATGTGCCGTCTAATGAATCATATCCTACCTGATATTCTGGTAACCTAGAATAAGAAAATTAAGTCAAGTTTGTGGTTGGCAGAGATAAGCTTTGCAAACCAACTGGGGAGTGGATGCTTGAGTGTGAAAAAAGAAAAAAAAAAACATATGGGAAGAAACTTAGCCTTCCGTTGGGTGTTTAGAGATGTGCTCTCTAGACAGCAATTAGACTTGAATGATATTGTGAGGAGAGGGACCAAAGAAAAAGACTAGTGGCCTGATAAGGTGAAACAAGTGCTCCCTACCTCCTATCCCTTTCTTCTCACCCTCTCTCCCTTCCTTACCCTCTCTGCTCTCTGAAGACAAGGCTAAAAGGCAGCCATCATCATGCCAGGAAAAAAAAAAAACCTAGCCATAGTGCCAATCTAGTATGGAAAGTTACGTATCTGTAGTTTAGGTGCCCCAGTCCGTGGTGTCTTATTACAAACACCCAACCACATAATGCAAGAAATCTGAAAGGCTTTCCAATAATGGTAGTCATTTAACAGCCTTAGTAATTATAAGGTAATTCAAATGAAAGTGGCCTGAACTTGGGAGTTGCTGCCTGTATAACACAGTAACTTGTGAGGATTTCTTTGGGGAAAAAAAAGGTAAAGTGTCTCATAACTTTCTGTATTGGTTGCATATTAAAATAGTAATATTTCTGACATGTTGAATAAATAAAATACACTGTGTCGAAATTAATTTCATCACTTTCTCTTCTGCTTTATAATGTAGCTAGTAAACAATCTAAACATGTGGTGGCTGGAGTGATGGCTTGGGAGCTAGGAGCACTTGCTGCTCTTGCACAGATTTGAGTTTCGTCCCTGGCATTTAGACTCTCTGAAACTCTAATTTCAGGGCTTCCAGTGCCCTCTTCTGGTCTCTGTGGGTACCCGCACTTAAGTGCGCACCACCCCTACACACACACACACACACACACACACACACACACACACACACACACACACACACGCACATGAGTACAGACACACATGCATACACAGAAATAAATAAAAGTTAATTTAAAAAGAAAAATAATAAAATCATGATGTGGCTTTCAAACTTTCCTGGCATAGTGCTCTGTGGTCAAGGAGCTATGTGCAGCTCTGTCACATCAAGAGTCACCTTGTTTCTGTACTAGCTTGCCATTCCTGCCTTTCTTTCATCCCCATTACTCCATATTCTTTCTCTTCTGTGTGCTGCAGCACCGTGTGGCCTATCGTCACCAGTGACCAACAAAATTTAAATTTTTGTTTGTCATATTTTAAGTTATCACCCAGAAACCCGTTTCCACAGACTCTAATAAATTGGCCTCGGCTATCTGTACCCCATTCATAGAAACAGTGCACAGCTGCCTCCATTTGCTTTGTTTTCTCACTCACTGTAGTGAATGACTGGTGGAAGCAGCAGCAGGCAGCTAACGAGCAGCTACTGCTGGCCAGGCTCACCTTAACCAGGTCCCCATGCCTTCAAACTGGCACTATGACTGAGTGTCCAAACGATAAAATTATGATAGCTGGTTATTTCAAATTTGAACCGTAACATTACTGCATATGAGGTGCTGTGCTCAGTACTGAGAATAGAAACATGAGTGAGACGCAATTCCTTCTAGTATAGAACTCATATTTGAGTATCATACACACACACACACACTCACACACACACACACACACATACACAAACACACATACACATACATGCACAAACACACATACACATACATGCACAAACATAGACCATAACACAGTGGTTCAAGTGCTGATGAATTCCACGTACCAGTTGTATTAGCTGTGTTTCTAGTTCACATCTCAGCCACAGACAAAAATCCTTAAGGAAGTAGGGAGGAAGTGGGGGCTTCGTCTAACAAAAGACTGGGAGAAAGAACTCTTCAAGAGTATGAAAATTGAAAAATAATTCAGCCATGTTCAGCCAAGTGAAAGACAGCCACAGAGATAGAAGGAAAACAGGCCATGATGAGTCTCAGAGACATGGGCATGGACCACAACCACACTAGACTCCTGTAAACCATACCACGACATTTAGGTGTCAAAGATACTGACAGTCCACTGAAGTGGGTGGCTCATCACATCTGTTTTAAAGGTTAGTCTGGCAGCTATGTGCACCGTGGAATGCAAGTGTCCAATGAAGGAAGTGAGAACCCCTTGAGGCTTTTGTCATTCACACGAAGAGTGCAGGTGGCAGAGTCTCTACAAATAGAGATGTACAGAGTGGGTGGAGCTAATACTTACAGACCCTGGGCTAGACAGGAAGCACAGTGGAGGGTATACAAGTAAACAAAGATTAAGTACTGTTCAGGGGTCTCAGGCTTCAGCATCATAGAAAATGAAGTTCTTTTTGTGTAAGGAGACAGATTGATGGAACAGTGAAAAGAGAAAAATCAAGAATCGATTTAGAGACTCTGTTGTTAGCAAGAGATACAGAATATGATGTAAAAGGACCAGAATGGAGTTGGGGTCAAGGATTTGTGAGAAGCTGCTGATGTTAGCCATGGTCCTCCTCCCTGGGGAAAAGGAGCAAACTTCTAAGCATCTTCTATATTAACAGTAGGAAAGAAAAAAGCTTGTCTAGTAAAAGCAGGATCTCAGAAAGCATTGGGAGTCCATCTGATCTTAGACCAAGAGTGAATGGGTTTTGGGTAGGTTTTCAACAGTCCCATGTTCTGGCAGACATTGCCATCTCTTCCACTTCGTAGCCATGGGCATCACCCATAGATTTTGGATTAGTTCTGCTGTTTGGTTTCCTGCACAGTGAGTGAATGTTTGTTCCCAGTAGAACTGTGTGTGTTTGCCTAAGTGAAGCAGAGTTAACTTTAAGGCTACCTGGGCCACCCAGAACTCCTCTTTTTGCATCTAATGCTTCCTCTCAAATGTTTGCAAGGATGAAAAGAATTGTGAGTTCAATATTACAGAGCACACACTGTGTCAAAGTTAAACACTAGAAAGCACAGCTGAGTCTCTTAGGAAGCTGGTATAAACTGGCTTATTTTGTGGGTCCTAGTAGAGGACATTCCCACCCGAATAACCTGGAGCCCTTCCTAACTCTCATGCTGTTGAACGTAAAGGAGATTCAGGCAACCACCACCAAGTCCCAAGGAAATCAAATGCTTCTGTGTCCGCTGTATCTTTCTAAATGACAACAAATGCCCTATAAGGTAAAAGAAACCACATGAGTAGCCAACCAGAGGGCAGGCCACAGAAGATTACAGATAACTTAAGTCCCTAGGAGGAAGGTCCCCCTTGGTTCCTATTGCATTGACTGTCAAGGCAGAAGCTTCTACTCTGGCACTGTCCTGGCATAGCACTTTGATTTCTTTCTACTTTTATACGTCTTTGAATCTGTCCATGGGCATGGATCTTGGTGGCAGGTTTTCAACAATCCTTTATTCTAGCAGACTTTGGCCACCTACCCAACCTCCTGGTCATGGATACCTTCCAAAGATTTTAGATGAGTTATGCCATTTTATTTCCTTCACAGTGTTAAAACTTCGGGTTACCTACGCTATCTGTACACACCCACACGTCTTAAATAAATATGTAATTTTCAAAAAATGAAGACTTAAATTGCCTACAAGCAGTTACAAAACATGTCAGGCACACAATGGAGATTCATCAAGTCTGAAACAGTAAAGAGGAAGAGTGTCATTAAGCAGACAAACTGACCCAAATTCAGCAAGTTGTTCCCCATTGTTAGGGTTTCGTAATGAGTAATGATTGTATTGGTTCCATCTTGTCAAGGTTGATTCATCATTTTTTCTTTCTTTCTTTCTTTTTTTTTTTTTGGTTTTTCGAGACAGAGTTTCTCTGTGTAGCCCTGGCTGTCCTGGAACTCACTCTATAGACTGGGCTGGCCTGGAACTCAGAAATCCGCCTGCCTCTGCCTCCCAAGTGCTGGGATTAAAGGCATGTGCCACCACTGCCTGGCAAGGTTGATTCATCTTTATGCAACACATTGTTCTACAGAGAAGAATTAATTTGGGGACTCAATAACTTTCATCATAGTAAGGTGCTTGGCTGAAAAATAGTTTTTTACTCAGGCCTCTGCTGATATATTTTAAAATTGAAATCTGGGCAGCAATACCACCAAAATGCAAAATAGAGCAGCAAAAGACAATACTATAAAAGACAACACTATACAAATTTAGACCTGATGAAAGAGATTAGAAAACATAGTGTTTCTTTAATGCTGAGTTCATATATTTTTCACATATAAATGTTTGAAAATAATCTGTTTTGGGAATAATTTTCAGTGCAAAATAAGATAAATCATTGTTCTTTAACCACGAATATAACAATACTATAGACAAAATATTATACATTCTTTTAAAAATAATTCTCTAATCTGTTTCAAATGAAAATAAATATAGTTTTTTCTTTTCTCTATGAAACAAAGGAAAGAGAATATTATTTTGGCTATTTTCCATGAAAACATGCAGTGTCTTTTTGCTTTGTGGAGTTATTCAGTCCTTTCTTGATATCTACAAGCAACGAGGCTTCTGTCCATGCCAAGATCAACAAACATACAAGTTTATTTTATAAGTGCACAGAATTTTAATAAAATAGACTTGCATACTCCTATGTGCCCTTAAAAATTGTACTTAGCATAAATTACAAGGCAAATAGTATATAAATAGATGTTTTACTGTATTATTTGGGGTCATTGACCCACAAAGTACATATATGCACACCACACACACTTTTTGTTCTCCAAAGATTTGCCATCCACAGTTGGTCGAGTCTATGAATACAGAAACTGTAGTTGGAGCGTGGGCAGATGTTCATACATACACACACCAATGACTTAGCATATGCTGAAAGCCAGGGCCTCCTTCCTTTCACCTCTTCATCCTCAATGCTCACAGCTGTCCATTCACTTTTCTGAGTTACTCTTGTACCTCTGGAAATAAAGTTGTAGCAGCACGTCTTGCTGAATTCAAACACTTCCAGATATAAAACATGGACATGTTACTTTCTTTACTGTTTGTCTTGGTCAGGGTTTTACTGTTGTAAACAGACACCATGATCAAGACAACTCTTATAAGGACAGCATTTAATTGGGATTGGCTTACAGGTTCAGAATTTCAGTCCATTATCATCAAGGTAAGAGCATGGCAGCATCCAGGCAGGCATGGTGCAGGAGAAGCTGAGAGTTCTACATCTTCATCTGAAGGCAAGTGGAAGACTGACTTCCAGGCAGCTAGAGTGAGGGTCTTAAGCCCAAGCCCACAGTGACCACCTATTCCAACAAGGCCACACCTCCTAATAGTGCCACTCCCTGGACCAAGCATATACAAACCATCACACTGTTCCCATCTCATCTTCCAGCAGTGACAGTTCAAGTCAAGCACCTTTTGAGCAGTTGTCTTTGTCCCTGTAAATGCTTTTCTATTTCTTGACCCACTGATGTTGATGACTGTGTTATAATGTGAAGAGGGCTTGTTCTCCCCCGTCTCCTGCCCTGTATGACCAAGGCTCTCATCCCTGGACACTGCATTGTCAGTGCTGAGGATACTTACATTCTATCCTGCAGTCACAAGTAACAAACTTTTATACAAATAGGAAACACTGGAAATAGTGACAGAGGATATATTTGTCTTACTATAGCTCTGTAAATGGTTTTATCGTTATCTGGAACAGGGTGCTGGGGTTACATTCCTTGCTTTGCAAGGTTTGCTTGTAATCCTCAGTCAGTGGTAGAACCGGACCTATTACAAAGCTAAAAGCCTGTGTCCACAGTGCTTTTATTATCATAGCATAGATCCAATTCTGTTTTGCTTCAGAGTTGGACTATTATATTCCTTCTCTTATCTGTTTTTCTAATTTGTCTAGGTTGTAATTTTTTTCTTTTAACACATCACCAAGTATGAAGACATTATATATATATTTCTGATCAGAGTCTAAACTCTTTCTTATTTATGGGGACTTCCTACAGGATGAATCTGAGTAAAAGACCAACTTCCCCCATTGCAAACTCACAATGTCTCCAGGCCACTGTTTTCATCTCTCTTGTCTCCTCACCATGACATATAGACTTGTGTCTCTACCACGAGCAGTTTATCCATGATTCAGTCATCAACTCTTGCTGTTCAGGAACTGAGTTTGGGAAATAATGACATACAGAAGTAAGAACTATAAAAAGTTCCTTCTAGGTGATGGTGGTGGTAACAGCCAGTGTAATGAGAGCCCATGGACCCCCAATAGCAGCACAAGAATGTTCTCTGTGTGTGCCATCAGCTGTAGGGGAACAAGCTGCCTTAACAGCCTTCCTGAAGGTCGTGGCAGAAGCCTAACAGTATGAGTGGTAGCCTTTTTGCAAATACCCAGGTATTGCATAGCCTAGCAAGTCACTAGTAAAGACACGCTTGTTTCCTAAGTGTTTATACTTTAAAAAGTTTCTTACCCACTCCCTGAATAGACCTAAATTTTATTCTTACTCAGAATCTGGAAGTTTTTGCTTCCCTGTTTTGAGGCATCTAGTGCTGCTTTCTGAGAAGGCTGGTGTCCATTGGTTCATTGTTCTTCTCGGGTATTTAAAGCACCATTTCTTCAAGGCCCAGAGGTCAGTGCTAGAGCATTTCAATAACAGCACAAGGTTTAGTCTGAAGTACTTAAAAATCTGAAAAGTTTGGAGGCTGCTCCTCCAACTCTCAAGACTGTGCCCAGAGGAGGGGTCTCTCTCTATTCTTTGGAGCCAGTCATTATATGTTCTTTTCAGAGGAAGATTTCAGAATTAAAGTTCTAAGGCAATTCCTTTTCTTCCTACCTCCTGTCCCCTACAATTCTCTCCATTCTGAAGAGCATATTGATTTGATGGTCACTTCTAAGATGTTTCCTTGCCCTACTTATACTATCTTTTCTTGCATTTTTCTATCTTTTAAAATTCTCTTTTCTGAGAAATAGTTCAGATTTCAATCTTTCTAATGTTTCATTTTTTTCTTATTTGGTTTTGTTTTCCAAAACAGCATCTTAGTGTGTGACCCAAGCTGGTCTTGAACTGGCATTAACCCCATTTCTTCTGTTTCTTGATGCTGATGACCATAGGTGTGTGTCACCACATCTGCCATGTGGTTATTCTGCTTTCATCAAAAGAAGCCTTTTGTTTGTCCTTTTCTCTCAGTGCCTCTTTGTGTGGCATTGAAATACTGTCCTTCCAAATGTATTTTCCTAATCGTTCTGAGCTTATTGTTTAGGAATGGTTGAAACATTTCTCTTTTACTCACTGTTCTCTGTGGCCTTTGTGTGATTTGGTCTCATAATTCTTTTTTGGTTTCTGCTTTTCTGTTTTCATGACAACTAACACAACCAGCTGGATAACGAGAGTTGAGCTCCCTTGATATTGTGAAAGTAAAACTTCAGCTTGCCAGAACACAACCCAATTCAAGTCCTTCAGGCCTCCTCTCCCGCTGCTTATCGGGAGCATGTAAACTTACAGTTAATGTCTGATCAAGGCAAGGTGCTTTCTGGAATATGTATATGTGAATATATATGTATATGTGTATATGAAACTCACTGCTGAAAATTAGGTCAAGTCCATTGTGAAGCCAGAACTCAGGCACAGATGCCAAAATAGACTCCACCTGGGCAGCTCCAGCACTATGAGTGTCCTGCTCACACCAAGGGCTGAGAATCGATTTCCCTTACTGGTGACAAGCCTTCCTGAACCGGCCTTTAATCTGCATCAGTCATCCAGCAGCTACTGGAGATAAATGGAGAGTTTGAATATCATCTAGGTTATAGATTACTTTGCCAGTTGGGTAAGAATATCTTCATTTTCACTCTCAAAAATAATAATATCTAAAAATAATTTCCACATAATTATGGACAGTGTGAGCCACCCATAAACATTGTAGCTCAGAACTGAGAAATCCTTTCCTGGGTTTTGTGAGGTCCAAGTTTTTTAAAGATGAAGACAACGTAGCAGACAATGTCTAAACACCATCCTAGCATTGGTCCTGCCACCAGCATTCTTCTGAGAAAAATAAGGCCTGCTAGCAATATTTCAACAGAACCCAGACCTAAACTCAAAGCCAATCTTCTTTTTTTCCTCCCTCCCTTCCTTCCTTTCTTTCTTAAGTACTGGGAACAAAGTCCAAGGTAGCACATACAAGACAAGTACTCTACCAGTGGGATGTATCATCATAGCACAAAACAAATATTAACAAGCTAGAACTGAAAATTCTATAATAAAAGGAAGAAAGAACAAAAGAAAGAAAGAGAGAGAGAGAAAGAGAGAGAGAGAGATAAGAAATCAAAAGTTGAAAATTCCTCCCCCTTTCCTTAGACAGTAAAATCTAAGCTGTGTAAATGGTATTCCCAGTTGGTTCTTAGCTTGATCTAAAGCTTCTAGTCTGAGAAGAAACCACTTTCTCTATTTGGAGCACATAAACACCTCTTTGGAATAGGCAGAAGGCTGTTTTTTGGTTGGTGGAAAAAGAACATACAAGTATGGAACCATGTTCAGAGTATAGCCATCGGTTTGTCTGTGTTCAAGTTGGGGACATGGGTTCTTATTGTCCACAAAAAAATGTAATATCACAGCAGAGAACACATGTCATTCGAGAGTCCATGTAAAGACTTAATTTTTCTTCTTAAAACTTGAACGCAGATATTTCAAAGTGCAAGTTGCCAAACAGGGATTTGACAGCATAAGGATACTCGCTCATTCTTCTTCCTGGATGAACTCGGTGTCTAAGTTCATCCCATCACAATCCTAAATAACACTCTTTAACTGGGAGATGGGGGGTCAGGGGGGGGCGGAAACGCATGATACTAGGAAGCAACTCATTTAGGAACAGCAGCTACCTTGCTATGAAAATACACTTTAAATCACTAATCAAAAGACTTTGCCTAGTAAGACTTTTCCAACACCCACTTTGCATATGAGAGTTAGCTGTGAAATCAGTGTATTCTGGAAGGATCCTCAGATCATTGATAGATGGGAGAGACAGAAGACCTCCATGGGGTTATCTGGCTATATTCTATGGCCATGCTAGGAATTCGCTTGTGCCAGGACCTTGTGCCAGGAGCTGTTGACCTCAAATGGTTGCCTCAACAGTCAGTCCTGATATAAAGGACTGAGGTTGGTGAGCTTCAAATTGCAAAGTCCCAGAGGCCCCTCAAGCTTTCTCAGCTTAGAGAGGCATTTCTTTGTTGTTTTATCTCTTTGTTAGGAAGACTATTAAACCTACCTGGAGCTTTTACATCACCAACTAAAGTATAAAACTAGAATGAATATAGCAGCTACCTCTAGTTGAGGGCAAGAATAGTTGTTTAGCTCAGCTCATAATGTTTATAAAACCCTTGATGTCTCTTCCACTCTGTCCCTAATAACCAATGTGGCAATAAGTGGTTACTATCCTAGTTTGTTTCCTGTTGCTTTGACAAAAGCAATGATGAAAATCAACTTGAGGAGGCAAGGGTCTGTTGTATAGCTTATAGTCCATCATGACGGGAAGCTGGTAGAGGAACGCAAAAGCTCCTCTTACATGCAAAGATGGATTGAGCCTCCATTATGCTGCCAGTGAGCATGAGGCCATGCATGGTGTTTGTGCAGGTATGGGACTGTCACCCTTTGATGCTGCCTTCGCACTCAGTCAAATATCAGTTAGAATGACTGTGGATATGAACTGGAATGGTCTAGATTAGATTAAGGCAAAAGGTATGACTGTCATAACTTGAAGGTAACTTCTTATGTATGGAATATTGTGTAGACTCCTCCATCACCAGTTGTCTTAGTTAGGGTTTTACTGTTGTGGACAGACACCATGACCAAGCCAACTCTTTGAAAGGACAACACTTAATCAAGACTACAATACAGATTCAGAGGTTCAGTCCATTATTCTCATAGCAGGAAGCATGGCAACATCCAGGCAGGCATGGCACTGGAGGAAGGGAGAGTTCTACATCTTCATCCAAAGGAAACCAGGAGCAGTCTGTCCTCGGGCAGCTAGGAGGAGTATCTCAAAGCCCACCCCCACAGTGACACTCTTCCTCCAACAAGACCACACCTACTCCAACAAAGCCACACCTTCTAATAGTGCTACTCCCTGGGCCAAGCATATTCAAACCACCACACTAGGCAACAGGAGAACATAACACTAGGCACCCTCTGCTACCTGACCCTACATGGAGTTAATACCCTTTAGAAATGAGGTCAGCAGCCAAGAGGTTGAGATCGTTGAAATGGCAAGGGAGAGACGCTAGAATCAGCCTCTGATAGAGGCTGCATGGCTGAGAAGGTCAGCTGTAAGACCTAAAGGGTACTGTAAGGTCCAGAGATGCAAAGCACATCACCTCTTTCCCAGATATGGATGCAAGTGTCTTCCTGGAAGGGCAACGTTCACATAGCTGCCATTCAGCGACATGGACCAGGAAGTCATTTGCTTCTAGGAAAGTGATTCATTACCTCCTCACTCACACCAGACTATGATGATTTCATCTGGGTCTGCTTCAACCCAAGTGCACTACAGCAACAGTGCCTTTTTTCCTGAAGATTTCCTATTCCTATCTTTTACGTCCCTTGCATATGGCAAGGAACAATAAGATAATATATGAGCAATGCTTTAAGCTCCTTTGGAAGGCAGACCTCTCTAAGTGCATGATATTAATAACAGCAATATTTCTGTTGCCATGAAGACAGGCTGGGTCCATCTTTCACATGTCCTTTTAAGTCATTTTCCCTGAGGCTGCCTTTTCTGGTAAAATGGTTCTGAATGGGCCATACAAATCTCCGGTTTAAAAATGCTCACTGGGGAAAGTGCTAGCTAGGCTTACCTACCCTGAAGGGGAATAGTCTTATATTTCTTTCCTAAAATGATGATGGCTCTAGTAGGTGAGGAGTGGGAGAGCCTTTGGCCCATGCGACAGAGATGTTAGAGAGGCAGCTGATGTGGACAGTAGCAACCCATAGATGGCCAGATCCCTGTGGTCAGAATTCCAGGCCCATTTCCTGAAGTGTAGTGATCTAGAGACCCACCCATGCCTTTCCTGAGAGCTGTGACACAGTGTATCTAGATAACTGAAAGCTTCACTACGTTCAAAATAAACCTGGCATTGTTATTTACAGTGGAGGTGAACAACTATGATAACAATGAGAGTGTTTGCCACGTATAAACATCTTGCTAAACTGTTTAATCCTCTCGGGACACTGAGTAGTGAATATTACCTTCAGTTCTCTGAGATTTTTAGTGCGTGGTCCAGTGTTACACAGCAACCATTTGAGATTGGAGTTACAAAATAAAGGTTTGGTTTATATTTTTAAAAGAATGCAAAGGAAAAGAACCTGTTCCTTTGCTGACACTCCTCTCCTTCAGTCAATACTTGTCATGGTGAATTTTGTGTGTCAACTTCACTGCGCCATGGGATGTCCAGATATCTGGTTAGATATCATGTGGGGCTGTGTCTGAGGTTGTTACTGTCAGCATTGACAGTGAAATTGATGGAGTGAGTCATTCAGATGTTCCTCCCTGAGTGGATAGCCATCATGCAATCCATGAATGGGACAAAAGGCAAAGGCAGGTTGCATTTGCTCTGCCTGGCTTCTTTAGTTGGGACACGCCTCTTCTGTTGTTGATGTTCCTCATTCTCAGGGCTTCAGAACTAGACTGGAAGCTACACCACCAACGCTCTAGCCTAGAACCTACACCACCAGTTATCTTAAGCCCCCAACATGGCAGGAGAGATTTTAGGACTTCTTAGCCTCTGTAAACCTATGAGCCAAAACTACATACAAAACTCAGTTATGCGGCATATATACTGCTAATAAATACCGCCCCCCCCCCCCCCCCCCCGCCAACATACCAAAAGAGAGGGGGAGAGAAAGAGGCTAGATGCTATTAGTTCTATAAATCTGGTGCCTTTAGGTCTGGGCTTACAACTGCTAATAAATAAAAGTATGTAATTTGGAGAATTAGAAGCCTGCCCCAGGGCTAACATGCGGTATCTCTGAGCACAGAAGCCTTCCTGGTTTACCACCAGGAAAACCATCTGAAGAATTACGTGAACTTGGGCTCTGTTCATGCTTCCCTGCCCCCCTTCCTTCATGAATAAAACTAAAGAAGTGGGTGGAGCCAAGTTTTCAGTCACCCTGGGCAGTAAAGAGCACAACCTGTTGATGTATGTCAACTTTGTTTACTGCCTTCAACTCCACCAGCTACTTGTCATGTAACCATGAGAAAATTCCAGTCTCTCTAGGCTTCAGTTGCTCACAGACTCGAGATAATACTGTCCACTACATAGTGGTTAAAGCATTGAATTGGATGCTACATATTAGGGGCCTAATGAAGGATTTGACAGCTGTATCACCCTAAATCATAAATTATCTGAGTCTTGTAAAATCTAAGAACGTTCAAAACTCCAAGGACTTAAGAATAAAACCTACTGAGATGGGTGAGGTGCCAGAGTGACTGTTCTACACTCTGTGAAATCCCTAATATTCCTTTCTGAGGTGGCCACACTTGAGCCTCTGCACAGGGAGATTACTAATAAAATGAGAACAAAGGAAAGCATGAGGAAACCATCCATTCAACAAGCAAATAAAGCCATTGCAAAGCCACCCACTGCCCTGACCACAACAGCTTGGCAGGTCACGAGGCAGGCATCCAAGGGCCACTGGAGAGAAGCCTTATTACTAGACAGAGCCCAGGGAGATCCTATGCATTCACAGGCTGCAGGGGGCGTTGGGGAGGGTCTCAGATTGTCCACCCTTCCCTAACAAGCCCTCACATCCTCAGGGGATTGACACAGCACGAGGCATAATTAAGAGGCTTCTAATTCACCCACTGCTGGGCCTTGTTCTAAGGAAACCAAGAGCCAACTTGGTATTATTCAATCTTAATGAAGGCAAACAAGGCTAGGTGTTAAAAAGCCTGTGACTTTCTTGTGTGAGGGCCTAGTATTTGGCCATAGTACTCACCAGACACACACTCTGTTGCTTCCCTCGCAGAAGAATGTCATTGTGAAGCAGACCAACTATGACAATGTAAATGTGTGCCCCAGGGCTAACGGAGCGTGGTGCCAAAAACTGTATTGATCCTGGTAGATACAGACAGCCAGGTCCTCAGCGGCAGGCCTGGGAAAAGGAGGCTCTACTGCCCAAACATAAACAAAATAAGTCCTTTCGTCTAGAGTATTCTGTCAAGTGCCTTCTTTATTTATTCTGCCCTTTGTCACATTCAATCAGAAGCCTGAATATGAGAATCCATTCCATCCATCCCTACCGTTCTTGCTCTACGTTCTTTTTCTTCCTAAAGCATCTATGAGTTTCATTTTAAAATACCAAACAGATAAGCAAGGAAAATTAATTATTTTCCGGTTGAGCTATGAACTACCAGATTCAAACGAATTTGGCCATTCTGAGACGAATAGGAAGTGTAAGTAGTAATGAACTGTAGAAGTTGTGTAGATAACAGCTGTGACTGACCTCTGGGTGCCAATAGCCTTTCCTTCTTGAAGATGAGGTCCTGGTGTCTCTTCTTTGCATGGCTACAGGTACATTATGAATGGCCAAAGTGGTGGTAATGCTTTGCCTTGGTAGAAGCAAGGTAGAGGCGAATATGGATGCCAGTCCTCACCAGTGAAACCTGAGAGGAGGCCACAGGGAGTCTTTAGGGAAAAGTTAATCTGGGTCTACTGTTAGAAATCTGTTACAAACCTCAGCACTTGGAGGCTGAGGCAGCAGGATCATGAGTTTGAGGCTTCCCTTGAACATTACTTCATATATAACAAAACTTTGTGTTGACAGAGGGAAGAGAATCTAAAAAAGAGTGAACTAGGGCAGGAATTATCCTTCTTGGTAAGATTTTGTGCTGTAAGATAGTATTTCTACTTAGTCCAAAAGCCCATTGAGTTGGGAGGTTTTTTTTTTACTTGTGGTTGAAAACATTTAAACTGACAGATGATAACTATTCAAATCATTTTGTAGTCTTCTCTATGAAAAATGCTGTCAAAATCAATTTAACACCATCACAGGGAGATATGTGCAGCAGGTGCAGGCTGCTTCTCTCCAGCTTCCTTCCCCCTTTCTCAGGGAGGTGAGTTGGTGCTTCTCTAACTTGAGTGGACAGAAGGATCATCTGGGGTCCTGTATAAAAGGAATTCTGATTGGGTAGGCATGAGGCATACCTGAGTCCCCAAGGTTCTTGGTGTTGATGCTGACGCTCTTGCTCCTTCAGCCACTCTTTCTTTGGCTATTTGACTGTATATACTTCCCTGGAGGAACCAGCCACAGCCCATTCAAGGACCACATGCTCATTCAGAAACTGAACCTCTTCTAGGATGAGCTAGTAAAGTGATAGCCAATGAAGAAGATCCTGACCCTCCAAAAGATCTCCTGGGAGAGTTTCCAAAACATGAAGGTTGGGATCATGATAGCCATTTCTGTTCAAATGAAGAGACACACACACATGAAGACAAAGCCCTGAGGATCAGGGCTGCAGAAGCAAGGAGAAAGGACCCCTCCAGGCTGGCCTCTAGCTTAAAGCAGAGATTCTCTTTCAGCCTTCCAAGACACAAGCCTATGTGCAACTTTTCCTCTTGGTAGAAACATTTTGGGTAACTTTCTTGTCAACTATATTAAATTATGCAGTGCTGGTCACATTGGTGCTCCAGATTATAGGAGAAGAAAAAAGATCAGAAGAGAGGTTAGAGGTGATATCTGCAAGATCTACCAAAAGCATCCTTTTTTGAGAGTCATTTCACCTTTTTATAAAAATTTGAGAAGACTACATAGGGGGGAGGTGCAGGGAGAGAAGATGAGGAAGAAGAGAAGAAGAGGAGCGCCCACAAGTGTCAGCCATCCCTGTATCTGTGTGGCAAGGATAGTCGTTTATGCCACACAGCCTTCTTGGTGCTAAGTTAAGGATTCAGACATAGGAAAACTGGTGTAGATTACTTGGGTTGGCCTCAGTAGAACCACAGGTAAACAGAAGACAGAGGGCAACTTGACTACCAAAGAGGAAGCTATGTACTAGCATGGGCAGCAGGCATTGGTACGGAGGCCAGAGCACCAGCAGCTCCAAAGCTAGAGATGACTTGTACACTATGAGAAGCACCCTGGACCAATCTTGATTTTACCTTAAGAGCTGCTTCAGACTTCTACTTTGGGAATTTAAGATCAATGTCTACCCCTTTGGGCTCTTAACTTTATAGTAATGAGTCATATTGGCAATAAGAAACACATAACTAAGACTTAACAGTGGTGTTCAGAATCTTCCATCTTTTCCAAAACCCTTGTAGCAAATCTGGTTCCTTCTCTTAGTTAAGGCAGTTCTGACATGGATACCCTACCAGTCTTAAAACACAATCACCTGCATAAGGCTTGCCAATGCCTCTGGCATGGCAGCATTTTGAAATTCTGCTGCTGTTAACTTTCCTGACACTTCTCATCCTCAAGGTAAACATGTTGTTTGCCTAGAGAAAGATATGATCCAACAAGCTTCTAACGTTTCCTTTGACTCCATGTCACTATGGTTTGATCTTGTGAAAAACTCAAAACATTGCACATTGTTCTTCCCAGGGGTACCCATTTGTACCATACAATGCCAAGTGGCCTTGAAGGATAAGACACCTCAGTGCTATGGAGGAACAACTCCAGTCAATCCGGCAGAGATTACTTTAGAAAACTAATAAATGTGCCTTCATTTCACCCATATTTTCTCCTGGGAATTTACTGTAATCAGATTAAGTCAAATGTGCATGAAGATGCATTTCTTTTTCAAATATGTTGGTTCCAATTCAGTTTGTAGCTGCAAAAATGAGACAAAATGGACAATAATTTAATAAGAGACCCAGCAGGTATATTGTGATAACTTTTTATAATTGAATGATGTCATAAAAACTAATGACATGGGAAATACATGGAATTATGAAGAGAAAGAATCAGATTACAAAACAATGTTTATGTAGCTTCCTACATATACATAGGCAGAAATAAGTTATTGGACTTGTTTACAAAAATTATTATTTCTTAGCAAGATTAGTGGTCACTTGTAGTTTTAAACCAGTACCTATATATTAAAAAAAAAATCTGCCCACAATAAGTGTGCTACTTGTGTGATCTAAATGAAAAAAATAGTCATTTACATATATAAAGGCTTGCCAAAGCCTCTGGAATGACAGCATTTTGAAATTCTGCTACTGTTAACTTTTCTGACACTTCTCATCCTCAAGGTAAACATGTTGTTTGCCTAGAGAAAGACATGGACCAACAAGCTTCTAAAGTTTCTTTTGACTCCATGTCCAAGAACCAGGCTCCTTATACTCATCCTGAGCTCTATGAATACCAGTTGCATGACCATGAGGAAGATATCTCATTTTCTGGAATCCAATGTCTTCATCATTAAAACAACAGTAGGGATGCACGCAATTGGCCAAAGGAGGCAAAGTGGACAGATGCATGGGTGCCCATTCCTGCTTTGATTAGATCATTTGTGCTTTTATCTAATTAAACATTGATCTTGTTTTTCTTTGAGAAGTGAGGATAAAATCATTTTTCAAGTGTTAGAAATTACTGACTTAGATATGAAACCCCTTCTATGAATAGCATTCTTTGACTTGTTTGCCATGATTTTCATATCCACTTCGCATCTTACACCATCTCTAAGTGGACATGAGAAAAGGCTGGAGTCCTGAAAAGATGATAGTAAAATTCCTCAAGCAGATTCTGGAACATAGATGCTTCATGTGAAGGGCTTTTTCCAAGTCTGGATTTGAGCACCATCCAGTAAGGTCTTGGCACCTGTGTGAGCACACTCTTCTATTACTCTGTATTCTCTAGATAAACAAGATCCATCATCCAGAGTCTTACACATCATTTTGTTGACAACCAAAATTAACAGCCACGCACATGAAGAAAAAATCCCTCCAGTAGATATTAGCCCTACTCATCAGGTGCACACTTGAGTCTTACCTACTAGTCAAGCCTTCTTCTATATAGAAATTTTCCTAAAATTCACATGTAGAAACCTAACTGCCAACAACACAGGGATGTGAGGCCATTAAGAAATAATTAGGTTATGAGGGAAGAACCATCACCAATAGGATTACCTCCCTTATGAAGAGGCTTTAGAGAAATTTCTTTGAGTCTTTACCATCTGAAAACACAGCAGGAAGTTGCCGTCTAAAATGTGGAGAGCTGGGACTGGAGAGATGCCTCAGCTGACAAGAGCACTGGGTGCCCCTCTAGAAGACCTAGGTTTGATCCCCAGGACCCACATTGTGGTTTACAACTGACTGAAATCCCAGTTCCAGGGGGTCTGAACCCCTTTTCTGTCCTCTATAGATATTGCACATGTGTGATGCATACACACACACACACACACACACACACACACACACACACACACATATGTACATACATACCGACTTTGAAGCACCAGGACAGGCATTCGTCACCATATCTGGGTCAGAGCCACCAAGTTTTAAGCACAAGTATTAACATGTTTGGATTATACTAGGGCAGTCCTAACTGAGAGAGTTGGAAACAGCATCCTGATCTAAGGAGATAAGTCTCCCTGTACCCTGAACTAGTCAGGACACAGTTATAGCAGCAACATTAAGAAGCCAGGCTTTGATGCAGCAAACAAACCTCTTCCCTGACTTTTCCTGATCTCTCTGCTGAATTAAAAGTCTGCATCCAGACCTTGGGCCATTGTTGTTCCCTGATAAGTGGTTCCCCTGATAGTTGCTGGGGGGCGGGGTGGAGGTAGGGGTTGCTGCATGCACTCTGTGGCAACAATCAGAACCTATCTCCCACAAGTTCCACAGGACACCTGTATGATTGTGCCCTGCTCCTGCTGAGCACAACCTGCCTGTCTAGACTTCCTTCCTACCTGCCCCGAGTTGTCTGAGCACCCCAGTGTGTGTGTGCTCAGGGTCTTGGCCTCCCAATCTGTTCTGTCTGAAACCAGCCAAGCCTTCGTTCTGGCTCCACATCAAATCTCTCCTAACTAAAATTGTCATGACATTGCCAACAACCATGAGTCAACTCAATGGCCATCAGCGATCTATAGTCTCAGATACATCCCAAACTGGCTCCCTGGAGAAAGAAAAGGGAGGAGGCTTGGGCCCTAAATCCTTTGCTTAGGACTTAAAGTCTCCTCTGGCACCTCTGGCATATAAGCTCCTCTGCTTGTGCCCAGCAAACAAAGGCACCATCTGCTGACTCATGGAGAGCCAGCGGCAGGAAGTCATCCTCTTGGCTGAGTGTCATAGTGCTGTATAATTTTGGGAAGCACTCTTCCCTCATCTGTACTTGGAGCTAATACTGTTGGAACAGCTGAGGCTTATGCTGGAAAGTCACAACCATGCCTGTTTACCGGAAAGAAAGAGCTTCTGCCCTAGCCAGTCACAAACTCTCCTGCAAGGCAGAGAATGATGCAAAGCCCATCATCTTCATCCACTTGGCCTTCTACCTAGACAGAGTCAAAGCCAAGTGGATTACCCTTATGTCTTATCCTTATGTCCCCAAACTTACCCTCCCTTACTTCCTCACCTGGAGATCCCTGGTTTCATGTTCACAGACAATTACACCATCAATTCATGATGGCCATTTTCCTGGAGTTGTCCCAGTAGGATGTATGACTGAAGGTTCTTTTGTTCTATGATGACAATGACAGGCCAGCAAGTGGTAAGCAATCTCAGATCACTTTGTCAGTCTCCACAGCACCATGAACCGCCTCCTGCTGTCACCTCAGCCCCCATATGCTTCCATTGCCTTCGTGCACTGTCAATCTCATGCCTTCATTTCATCAAACCCACATGGCTCAAACTGGCCAAGGAGACCACACAGATCTTAAAGAACTCTTAAAGTTCCAGGAGAGAAAGAAGCTGCTTTGGAGTAACATGACTGGAGCCATGTGGTCCCATGGTGATGTTACATAGAAAAAGCAAGAGTATAAGAAAAGAATATAAAAAGGCATAGAGAAGACTTCTGGAGGTGCCTAAGGTTTAATATACTACAGGAGGTTTAGAAGAGGGTTTTAAAAGAACAGGAGTAGTCAGCTATTAAAAACAATAAATATATGAAATTCCTAGGCAAATGGATGGACCTGGAGGCCATCATCCTGAGTGAAGTAACCCATTCACAAAAGAACTCACATAACATGTACTCACTGATATGTGGATATTAGCCCAGAAACCTAGACTACCCAAGAAACAATTTACTAAACACATGATACTCAAGAAGAAGGAAGGNGGGGTGGGAGTGGGTGGGTAGGGGAGCAGGGCCGGGAGGGGGGAGGATATAGGGAACTAGCTGGATAACACTTGAAATGTAAATGAAGAAAATATCTAATAAAAGTAGTAAAAATAAAAAATAAAAAATAATAAAAAAAAAGAACAGGAGTAGTAATAGTAATAGTAATAGTAATAGTAATAGTAATAGTAATAGTAATAGTAATAGTAGTAGTGGTAGTAGTAGTAGAAGTAGTAGTAATAGTAGTAGTAGTAGTAGTAGTAGTAGTAGTAATAGTAGTAGTGTGATGAGTAGTTAGGAGACTAAAACAGGTGAAGGAATTAAAGTTTAGCAAGCACATGGTCCAAGCTGATGTAGCTTTAGCCCAACCTTACAGAGACCTCCACAGCAGAAATTGTACCTCAAGGTGATCAAACTCCTAGAATGAAGAGATACACATAACTTCTCAGGCAGGCAAGAAAGATACCAACTGTCCCCAGCCAACACTGTCAACAATGACTCTGGGCAGGACACCAAGAGCCCCAAGGCAGGGGGAGACAGAAAGTCCCAGAGAAAATAGCAGGTGCTAGGATCATGAGTCTTGGTTCAGATCACTACTCCTCCCTCAGTGCCTGCATTTTTCTCGTAAAATATTTATTATAACTTTATTTGGTCAGGTTGTTTAAATGAGAATGGCTCCCATTGGCCCATAGATTTGAATACCTGGTCCACAGTTGATGGAATTGTTTGGGAAGGATTAGGAGCTGTGGCTTTGTTGGAAAAGATGTGCCATTGAAGGTAGGCTTTAAGGTTCCAAAAACCTTGTGTCGTTTTGAGTAGGTTCTCTCTCTGCCTTATGGCTGTGTCTCAGGACACAAGTTCTCGGTTACTGTTCTTATGCCATGTCTGCTACCATGGTCATCAAGGATGGTCATGGATTCTAACCCTCTGAAAGTGGAAGCCCCAAATTAAATGCTTTCTTTTATAAATTGTTTTTCTCGTGGTGTCTTATCATAGCAATAGAAGTAACTAAGACATTGGGTCATGTTTCTTCTCTTGTCAAATAGGAATAGTAGCATTAACTACTACTTAATGTGAAATTCACAGAAAGTATTAACACAGAGGCTGATACCCGCATAGGGAAGGCAGCCTGAAGCCAGTTCCCAGGACATGGGCGAACTTACAGTGACCTCAGAGCAAGTTCCTGCCCCCTATGCATGGAAAGAAAGGAAAAATAAATAAATAAGAAGTCTCATGTATTACTGGGACTTTATATTACCAGAAACAAGTGTCCCTAGAGAGGGCCTTCTCAGAGACACTTAGCAAGGGAGGAGGAGGGGTATGAGAGCAGACTTGCTTGTTGGACATTCCCTGGAGTGGTTTCTGAGGGTTCCTTTTTAAAAGCAAACACAGTAAACCATCCCCCTTAGGAGCGGCCCGATGTACCAAGGCTCTGAAAATATGCAGATGGAATTTCTGGGACTGACGATGTAGCAATCAGCTGCTGTTCTTTTCTCAAGCAGTAGCCCCAAGGGCGTTGGCAGCAATCTCTTCTCAACACCACAGAGAAGCAAAGAGCAGTTGAGAGCAACTCTCCTGCCAGTCCCAGGGGTACAGATGACCAAGTAAGTGTTGCAGTAGAATGCACAAAGGGACACAACTGGCATTTAAACTAACAATGCTCTCCAGCTCAGATCCTGTGCCCTTTGACCCTGCACTATATTCCAATAGGTCAGAGCAGACCTGGCTGACTTCCCTAATGCGAATTATCCTCCCTAGTCAATAAAATTTCCTTCTGCCTCTGTGCTGACAATAGATGCGGTTGTCTCATCCCCTCCAGCTACAGTGGTATCTCAGCTGTCAGTGGGAATTTAAATTAAAGATATAGGTAATCATTTCACTGCTTTTAGGCAAAAAGGGAAGGATTTTTATTGCTTTGGCTGTAATCATCTTCTCCTAAGAAAAGTAAAAAGATCTCTAGTCCCCCTAGGGGACAGTATTTTATGGCTCAAAGGGGACTAAAAACACATGGCAGCCTTAAGTGGTCGATTTCCTGAGAGAAATTCAAGCCACTGAATTTCTGGTTGAAAGCCACCTTCGTCCAGGGCTTTCGCTGTCAAGCAGCATTGTATCCAGGGGATGGGAATCTGTGGTTGCAGTGAAAGGAATTTTGAGCAGAAGAAAATGAAGGGAAGATGGCAGGGGAAATGGGAGGAAGGACAAGCCACACTGAGGTCAGAGCATCTGGCCCAAGGGTGACTCTGCAGCTAGCCAGCGTTGGGACTCTGGGTGGGTCCATTAAACTCTGGGACTTGATGTTCTCATCAACAAAGTGATTTGAGATCGAAGTTCTCCAAGATCCTTGCTGCTTCCAGTATTCTCTGAGCTTTGTCCTAATTTTGACTTCTAACTGTTTGGGGTGCACTAAGGGACTGTCCAGGGGGAGCAGAGGAGAAGTGTGGTTCCACCTCTGCATTCTCAGTCTCCGAAGGCTGAGATGAACTGAAGCTACACAGAATGTCCAGTTCAACCTGCTGATGATGGAAAAATTCAAGTGAGTTTTCTACTTAGCTTTTAAAATAAAGGAAGATTTCCTTCTAACTCCCTCCCTCTCTTTCGACCTCTTTTTCTCTTGATCTCTGTTGTCAACAAGAGACCTTCAAATTCAGCACAGATATTTCAAGATGTCAGAGAAAAGTATTGCTCAGGATCTATCCCGTCCTGATGGCCTCCCATCATCCTCTGTTCTTGGAAACTGAGCAGGATTTGGCCTGGTTAGTTTTTGGACAGGAGTAATGGCTCTCTGAGTAGCTATCATGATTCTTTAAATGCAGCCAAAGTATTCACGTTGTTTACTTTTTACAGGGAATTTCTAGGATAATTAAAGATTTAATTGCAAAATTCAAAACAAAGCAATGAATGCAAATACAGAGAAATGTGTGGCTAATCCTCACGGTGAGAATTTCAGATCATGGTGTGGAAAACAGAAATGTAAACAAATAAACCAGTTAATTGTCATAACAGAAAAACCCAGCAGACACCACCCCCAAACCACCTGAGGTTTATCGTGGAGGTCTAGCACGCTGGTGGGGCACCAGCATCATTACTTATCATGGAAGTCTAGCACGCTGGTGGGGCACCAGCATCATTACTTATCGTGGAAGTCTAGCACGCTGGTGAGGGACCAGCATCATTACCTACTATTTCATCAACATAGGAGCACACTTTACGAGAAACAAAACATTTGAATTGATAAGTCACAGAAGAAATAAAAACATCCACCTCAATAATTACCAACTAAATCAATTTTAAAAGCTGTCAGATGTGTTTTGCTCATGAAATTGACAAGGCTTGTGGCAATAGCTACACAGGTAAATGTGCTCAAATACTTCTGGGGCCAACATGACCAAACAGAGCTAGCAGCATGGCATTGCATTCAAGTTGAGTGGGTGCTTTGGCGTGGATGCTTACTCGAGAAAGGACCTCACTGCTCATGCATCTCAAGGGGAAGTGGTTAGGAGTCCTTACTAGAGCCCTTTTTGACACCTACTGTCTATCCACTGGTTCTAGCTGTATGACATTCCAAAAGTGGTAGTGCTTGAGAGATGGAGAAACGATAATCATAGCGGGAGAAAAGGCCAGTCCTCGCTGGGAGCCAGTGAGGAAGAGGGAGAGATGGAGCAAGAAAGGGGGACCTTAAGGACAATGACATCTTTTTCTGAGTGATGGTGGAGTGTCAAACACTTGTCCGGGGCACTTGTCAAAATATATAACATTTGTCAAAACCAGTTGAATGGGCATCACAGAGTGAGAACTCCTGTAGACTAAGAATGCCAGTTAACGATCACCAGTCTGTCAGCTTGTAAGAAGTACACCACACTCATAGAAGGGGTAAAGAGGAGGATGGGGGCAGGGTGTGGAGGAGAGATGCAAGACATACCTTTAGGAACTTCTCATTCTTCAGCAAACTTCAAACTACTCAAAAGTAATATTTACTGCCTTGTTTTAAAAGTGCGTATAACATGGCAGAAGACACTATTTCCCTCGTCCCTCCATCCCTCTTTGCCCCCAGGCATGAAAATGGCTTGAGAAGCTTCAGATGTGGGTATCTTAACCGACCTTAACCCAAGGCATCCCTGCAGGGCCAACCGTCCTGTATGCAGGCCACACACAGTCAACGCAGCTGAGGCTCAGCTCACTCCAATATCGCCTCTTAAATATGGCCCTGCAGAGAACTGCAGCTAGCCACCACATTTATCCCATCGAAGTTCAGCACAGAAGTGAAGAAAAGATTAACCGTACCGTAGCCGTGCTATGGCAAGTCAGTATGGGATACACCTCAGAAAGAGGATGAGCCTCCTCTCTTATGCCATCTTTGTTCTCTAAATCTCTGAGGCAGGCGAGTTGGTCACTTACAGAGTGGTTTCACTTAGAGGTCAGTGGTAATGAGACACAAAGGAGCTGAGAGGGAAATCTTCGAGGAGTTCAAGCTGGTTGTTCACAGGGATTTTTGGTTTTTTGTTTTTTTAATTACAATTCATTCATAGAGACCCCTTGTCTTTCAGAAGAGAGAGATCCGATTCTTTACTTTGATGCTTTATGAATGCAGCCAGGAATCGGTTACATAACATGAAGATCAAAATTTCAAAGCCTTTCCTGTTCGGGCTCCGCACCAGCCACACTTCCTGGTCATCAGACTGCCACATGGCAAGGCAAGGCGTGTTTCCTCTTGTCCAGTTGGCAGCTTGGCTGACCCTGGCTCCTCACCCCATCCTCCTGCCCTACAGCTGGCTCTCTGGCCAGTGTGCAGAAGCATTTCATCTGGCACGGAAGGGCATGGCAGAAGAGGACCATCCTGCTTCCACTTTTCCCTGGGACTCACGGACACGGGCATTCATTGCCAATACCATTCTGTCCCTTAGGGGAAAAGTAATAAACCCACTTGGAAAAAGACCTCATGATGTTTTCAGGCACGACAGCCAAACTGGTTTTTGGTTATTAAAAATTTATCATAGATATTGGGTCTTCAAAAAATACTCTAATTATGAGAGTCTACTTTTATGCCTTAGCTCTGTACAAGGCCCTTGTCCTGTTGTACAAATAGATTTATAATAGGTAGGAGCCACTCCTCCTGATGAATTGTATGAGTGGGGGATGGAGATGTCAGAGGTCAAGCAACATGGCATTTCAGTGGCTGTCGTGGTGATGGCTACTCTGTACCTTTTCATCAATAAAATTACTTCATCGTAGCAATAATGAGTGGAATCTTATTCTCAGTAGCCATAGTTCATTAACCTTCCAAGCACCAAACTTCCTCCAAGTAGAAATACAGACATACATATGATTGTAAGATGCACATACCCTATTATATGCCCTATCCAGGCTCCAAATAGCTAATGGGAGCGGGACTTGTAGTCCTTTGATGATATCACACCAACTCGTGTTCTCCTGAGCAGTCAGTACTTTCACATCTACAGACTCATAACTCAAATTGCAAGTGTATTCTTTGAACTGGTATTTTCAAAGCTAGTGCCAACAGAACACATCAATCTGGATCAACTCAGTCTCTCTCCACAATTCAGAAGGATCTGCCTTAGGCAGGTCAGGAGTCTGGGTGGGGTGCAATAGTATGAGAACCCACTACTGCATTGCAAAGATGCAGGGCTGTGAAGCGAGTCTTTCCTCCCGAATGTCTGGAATACAGTATACAAAGACTGTTGTATTCAAATGGCTAAAGTGTTTCCTGTCCTTTCTAAGTTGTTTGTGAGAAGAAAGAATTATGTTAGGAAATCCCAAGGGACTGCTAAGTTAGTATATAGATATCAAGGTTTGCATGGGGAGGGAGGAAGGGTTTCCTCTCCCAGACACAGATGCGTTCAGCCCTACTGATTAAGTTGGCCCTATGTAGCTCTGGCCCCAACTTTCATATTCATATTTCTGGCTCTATTAACCACTGTCTTTGTGTCCAGTTGTGTTAACAGGTGACAGACAAAAAGGGCCATGCAATTCTGCTGCCAGTCAAAGTCTCACATCCTGCCAAATGTCCTGGTTTCATGGGTCTGGCTTTTTTTGTGCCAATTGGTTTTATTGACATAATTATTCGTCCCAATTTCAGTATATAATTGGATGGGGTTTTTTTTTTTTTTTTTTTGGTAATCTGTAACTGTGAGTCTGTTATTTCTCTTTGATGTTAATTGTATGGAAAGGTTGAAAGTATAATTCTGTTTCTGCTCTATCTTAAAGGAAGCAGGAATGAAAGTCACAAGGAGGAAAAGGAGGAAGATCTGATTAGTCAAACTCGGTTTGGGAAGGTAAATGAGTGCCATTGAATGTGTGAGATCCTGCCTGATCCCAGGGCTCTGAATCCCAGTTAGCGCAGGCTGTGTTCAGTGTCTGACTGCAGATTTCACTGGTCTCAAGCAAACCACAAATGGTGGAGAGGGGGTCCCAATGTTCTCCCTGCTTTAAGCAATCTTCCTTTGTGGTCACTGATGCCACTCCCGGTGTGGGGAACATCTAGATGTGAAGTAACAAGGTTACTAAACATATGGCTTTGCATCCAGATGAGTCTGTGCCGCTGAAAACTGGCATTTCAGAGGCCAAAGAGGAAATCCTGGAAAATACACTCCTCTACTTGCATTTTTCCATCTGTTTGCCATAAAAAAATATTCCAGAAGCCAGAGATCACAACCCCTTTTGACTGTTAAATATTTGCTCTGAATCTCTTGTTTTTCCAGTGGTGCGCATCTTGTTTTGTTTTGTTTTTCTCCCTTTGAAGGCTGCCTGTTATTGTCTGAATAAGAATCCTGAAAAAAGTGCTTCTACCCATCCTGAACTTATAAAGCAGGAACTTCTCAATTAGCAAAGCAGTCATTAGAAGTTGAAGAATGAGTCTATGGAATTCTTCTCCAAATATCTAAACCCACGTCATAACAGGAAGTGGAACAGGAGTTCATTAGTGCCTTTGTGCTTTAGGGAGAGTGATAAGTAGTATGTCATACAGACACTGGGATGGCCACAATAGCCATGCACTCAGCAGAAGTCCTGTTTGAATTTTCATGTAATAATCCAATGTTCACCTAATCATCGTGTCTGACCGATTTGTGTTGGAGCATACCACGGTATATTGAATGCTTGATTGACAAATGATTTACACTCCAAAACTATTACAAAAAAAAAAAGACAGTAGCAATTTAGGAACTTATCTATGCAGTTTGTTTGTCGTGCCAAATCACTCAAAATATTGTTCCCCGTTTTCTTGTAATGGTTTTACTAAAATGATTTGAATATTCTATCATCAGTTATCCATCCTTGACACTTTGTTTTCAGAAGCTACAATTTTTTTTTAATTTAAGGAGTGAGTAGAGATGATATCAAGCCACATACACAGAAATCTGTTCTTATTTTCCATAAGGCATTTCTATGCAGTTTTCTCTGTAGACAGTTTATGTGATGTGATAGTACTCAAATTGGGAAGAGACTCTATGAGGTATAATAGTGTTTGGCTATGCTGAGCTTAGATGTTCCTGATAAACAGAATTACCAAATAAAAGTTTACCCTAAAATAAAATGTTATCCTCTGTATTACACAGGAGCTAGGGAGGCATTTAAGGAAACTGATAAAAAAAAATATGGAAGAGGTACACTAATCTACTTGAAAACTGAATTTATAATTACTAATACAGCTGAAGCCATTAGAGGGATAATATACTACAGGCATTGTGCTGGTTAGTCTTGACAACTTGAGTCACAGGTTTGGAGTTACCTTATAGGACAGAACCTCTGCTGAGGAGTCAGATCTATCAGGTTGCTTTGTTGGCGTGTCTGTGGGCTACTCTCTTGATTACTGATTGGCATGAGGGGGACTATGCCATTGTCAGTTGTCCAATAGCCAGGCAGTCACCCATGAGCTGTATAAGAACTGTAGCCAAAGAAGCCAAAGAAGCCAAAGAGTGCACACTAGTAAGCAATGTTCTACTTTTCCTCTGTAGTCACTATTTCAGTTCTAGTCTCCTGGCATCCACCTTGATTGAGCTCCTGCCTTGACTGGTCTCAACAAAGCACTATAAAGTGTAAAATAAAATAACCCCCTTCTGGCCAAGTTGCTCTTCTTAGTGTTTTATCACAGCAACATAAAGCAAACGAAGTATCAGAAGAGTGGATGGAGGATTGCTGGGAGGATTCTGACCTTGCTTCACGGGAGGGTCATGGAAACACGTGGAACTTTGGGCAGGAAATGCTTAATGAGCTGTTCTGTAGAAATGGGGAAGATAATTCCAAGAGCCATGCTGGCAATGGAAGTCTGGCCTATGAAGGTTAAAAATCCATCAAAACTATCAGGGCCTTGCCTGTATAAAGTGGAGGTTTCAGCACCAGATTTATAAAAGGAGGACATAACCACTCCAAGATATGGTTGAGGAGAAGGCTTTATTACGGTTGTGAGGGAAAGAACAGCCATGGGCATCTAGAAAACTCTAGAGCAGGGAAAGCAAGGAGTGAACTAAATATGATCAGAACCTGCCATGAGAAGAGAGATGATGAACAGCCATGAATGAGGGAAGAGATGAAGAGAATGCTGGCAAAGAGACCAAGAGAGAGGGCCACAAGGTTGAACTGGCAGGGCTCTATGGAAGTAAGGAGCTGGGAAAGGAAGTCTATGAGCTGGAGATGTAGGGAGCAGGGTGAGAAGAGCTGAGAAGAACCACAGGTACTGAGTGAGCCACCACCATCATGGGCTTTGGGATGCTAATAGGTACCAAAATTGGCCATTTGTTCTGAGTTTCCTTTGGACCTGACAATTCCTAGGAAATTTTGAATTAAGAATCTGTGGGTCTGGGCTGGAGAGATGGCTCAGCCGTTAAAGGCTAGGCTCACAACCAAAAATATAAGAATCTGTGGGTCTGGTCAGCTAGGGCTGAAAATTCAGCTGTGTGTCTACTACCATTGAAGGAAAACCTTTGCTTTACTGGGGCAATTGATGCTGGTTACCTGGGGCTGAGAAATCACCCAAATAAGAGACCATCATCACTGAGATGAAATCTTCTGGGAAGTGTTTTCTCAGGATCAGTACACATAAGTTATGGTCTGGTGGAGGGTGAGGGTGGGGTGTGAAGCTGTACTTTGTGCTGATGTTTAAGTCTCCACTATGGTCCTGGCTTTTGTAGGCATGACAGGGTCCTGGAGAGCAGCTGAAGGTTGGTAATGTTCAAGGTTAGATGTTGGTGAAGGTGCATCTTCAGTTGAAGTAAAGAATGCAGGATTGAAAGGTCCCTGGAGAGAAGCTGAGGCTTCTGGTAGGGTGGGAGTCCCTGGAGAGAGGCCAGGAGTCCATTGGTGAAGTCGTAGCCTCTGCCTCAGTAAAGACTCCGAAATACTGGAGACGCTACGACTGTGAGATGAAAACTAAGAACACCATTAACTGTGAAGTGGAGCCAGCCAACCCCGCAGATGACCTATGTGTTCTATTGATGGCAGAGTCAGAGAGATGGAGCTGCCCAAACCCTTGGGAACCCAGAAGTTTATGAGAGTCCAAGACATTGGACACTGGGATATTCACATCATTAGATTATGGTTTCTCTTTGATTTGAGTATGACCATGCCCTGGTTCTTTCCTATTAGAATTAGAAAGTATTAAATTTATTTTTGGTTTAACTGAATCAGTTAAGAGACTTTGTATTTTAAAGAGATCATGAACTGATGTTAAAACCATTAAAGACTATAGAATCTCAAAAGTTGGACTGTGTTTTATACTGTGATGTTACTATAACATCATGGGGGGGGGGATAAAGAAGATCATGAAGATAAAAAAGAAAGGAAAAACTATGGTTTGTAAGTGATATGTGTGTTAAGTTGGTAAGAAGTCGGTGTTGCTGGTTATTTTTTTTTCAACTTTACACATACTAGATTTTCTTTTTTTTTTCTTGGTTTTTCGAGACAGGGTTTCTCTGTATAGCCCTGGCTGTCCTGGAACTCACTTTGTAGACCAGGCTGGCCTCGAACTCAGAAATCTGCCTGCCTCTGCCTCCCGAGTGCTGGGGTAAAGGCGTGCGCCAACACGCACAGCTTGATACTAGATTTTCTTGAGAAGAAGGAAACCTCAGTGGAGGAACTGCCTCTAAAGGTGGTCTGTGGGTACATTATGGGACATTTCCTTGATTAGTGATTGAAATAGGAGGGCATAGTCTACTGTAGGCAGTGCTATACGTAGGCTTATGGGCCTGAGATGTATAAGAAAGGTAAATGAGCAAGCCATCCATGATCTCTGCTTTTCCTCCTGCCTCTAAGCTCTTGCCTAGAGTTCCTGCCTTGACTTCCTTCAGTAATGGACCTGTGAGCTGAAATAAATCCTTTCCTTCCCATGGTGTTTTATATTAGTTTCTTATCACAGCAACAAAGATGTTAACTAGAATAGAAGGGAAACAAGGGCTTTCTGGGGGGGAAAAAAGATCAAGTGAAAGAATAAAAGGAAGGAGTTAATTGAAGGGGTATGATTTAGAAAGAGAGTGTGAAGATGAGGACATAAGAAACCATTTAAACAATATATATATATATATATATATATATATATATATCACAGCATTTGGAAATGCAGAGATGTCTAATGCAGTCAGTGCACAATGAAAAGTGGAATAGGATTGGAAAGTGGGTCTAAAAAAGGTGGAGGGCAAACCACGCACACCTTGTTTAAGCATTCTGCTCTTTATTCTAAGAGCAATGAACGGCCACTAAAGGGGTTCTTTAAGCATGATCACATTTGCATTTAGATTACCCTGACTTTATGTAGGAAATGAACTGGAAGAGGCCAGTTATTGAGCCTGCTGAGTTACCCAGGTGATAGATAATGGTAACCTGGACCAAAATAGGATGGGAATGAGGAAGGCAAGGGGACAGGTTCAAGAAGGTATGTGACTATTAGGCTTGCTGAAGAATAGCACCAAGTCGGGAGGTATTCAAAGGGAAATGATGCTATTTTCTCATTTGCAAAACAGTGCTGTGGTTCAAATGGAAAATCTTCCCCCATAGGTTCATGAGTTCGGATACTGGGCTCCCAGCTGATGGTGATGCTTTGGGAGGGTACTGTACCCTTAAAACACAGTCTCTCCACAGGAAGGGGATTTGGGGGTTTGTAGCAGTACTTATTTCATGTCCATTTTCTGCTGCTTGTTCCCCTGAAGTGTGACCAATCCACCTCCACACATTCTCACTGTATTTTGCTGACATGCAACTCTTACCAAGATGGGCTATCTCCCCTCAACTGTGAGCCCCAAAAAACTTCTCCCTTACAAGTATCTTCTTATTCATTATTCTGTCACAATCACACACTCAAAAATAACTAACACAGAGAATATTGGTACCAAGAAATGGGGCCACTGCTGTGATAAACCTAACTGTGTGGTTCATAGTTCTTTAGAACTGGTTTATGAGAGGAATGTTGAAGTCTTTGGAGCTGCAGAGCAAGAATAATCCTAGAAAGCCATAAAAAGAACTTAGTGGGCTGTGTTGGTAGGCGTTTAGCAGGAATCTGGTCATTAAAGACAGTGCCCATGAGACTTTAGAAGGGAACAAAGACTCTACAAGGACATGAACCTCAGACCATTTGCATTATATTCTGGCAAATACTACGGCTGTGTGTGTCCCCGTCCTGCTGATGAGTAATTGTCTGAACTCTTTGGTAAAGCACATGTCAAGACAATATAACATCAGGTTGAGGCATGGGTACTACTTGCTGCATTTACCCAAATTTCCAGTGAGACAGAGCAGAAAACTATGAACACATCTTTTGAGAGGAAAGGGAACATGAATACAGTTAACACTGAAAACCGAAGAGGAATATATAGCTTGAGACTAATTCCATTAAAGAGAAATGGTGGGATTGCCATGAAGCCAATAAGAAGGATTCGTGGAGGATGAGAGTCCACCCAGAGATCCATGGTGCAACAATGCCGATGAACTTTAAAGGAAAATATGCAAAAAGATGAGCCTTCAATGGTGTGCTGGGGAAAACTGATCCCTAGGAAGATACTTTTCCCAGAAATAGCTGTGAAGGCACACAGAGGCCACTGCAGTTGCAGTCAAAGGAACCAGGCTCTATCTCAAGAAGGCAGCAGAACTTGGCATCATCCGGATGGTGCTTCTTTTGAAGACACGCAGGATGAGGTGGTTATGGAGGCTTGTACTAAAGTTCCAGCAAGCCAGTGAGACTAGAAAACAAGTGACAGCGTCAGCTTCTCTGCACAGAGTTCTTGAAAAGGTTGCGCATGAAACTATAAAGCCCTAAATTGAATTAAAGAGGCTTTAGAAGATTGTGGATACCCAAAACAAAGACTATTTGCAGCGGAAAGCTGTAGGCACCAAATAGACACAGCTCAAAGAGAGTTACTTTTATGTTGCTAAGATAAAAATCATGACAAAAAGCAACTTGGAAAGGAAAGGGTTTATGTCAACTAACATTTACACATCACAGCGCGTCATGGAGGGAATTTAAACCAAGAACCCAAACAGAGCAGGAACCCGAAAACATAAACTGATGTAGAAGCCATGAGGAGTTGGCTGTTTACTGGCTTGCTCAACATAGCTTGCTCAGTCTGCTTTCTTATAGCACACAGAACTGCCAGCCCAGGGATGGCAATGCCCATAGTGAACTGGTCATTCCCGCATCAATCATCAATCAAGAAAATGCAACATAGGCTTCTCTACAGGCCAATCTGGTAGGGGAATTTTCTCAGTGGAAGTTCCCAATTACCAAATTACTCTAACTTATGTCAATTTGATATGTAAGAAACCAGCATAGCATGCATGCTGTGAGTCAGAATTGGAGGATCGGGGCTACTCTGACGCCCTGGAGCTACCACAAGTTGTAGGACTTGGTCTTGTCCTATGAGGCTTTGATCCTTTGGCACAAGTTTTCATTGCTGTCCTCCCAATGTTCGCTCTCAGAATATGAATGGTTACCATGTGCCATTGTACATTAAATGTCTATAATTTGATTTTTAATCTCACAAGGCTGCACAAAAGAGATTATCTGAAGTCTTAGAACAGGGCTTTTGAACTTTGCTCTTTTAAATGGAGTTGGGACTAGAAGACTATGGGAACTTTTGAAGTCAGTCACAATGAACTTTGGTATGTGAGCTTGTTGTGAACCCATGGTGGGCTCTAATTGAATATCTTTTAAATGTTCTCTCTAGACTCATGTCTCTGAGCACTTGGTCTCCAGATGACTGTGCTATTTGGGGAGGGCATGGACCCTTTGGGAGTCAAAATCTGACAAAGGAAGTGGGTGTCAGGAAGTGGGTATCAGGAAGTGGGTGTCAGGAAGTGGGTCTTGACTTCTTACAACCTAGCCATTTTTCTTGGGCAGTCTTGACTTTCTATTCTCTGAAATGTGAATATCAGCTG
Source organism: Mus minutoides (assembly GCA_902729485.2). Lineage (NCBI taxonomy): Eukaryota > Metazoa > Chordata > Mammalia > Rodentia > Muridae > Mus > Mus minutoides. The sequence continues at coordinate 3,450 of CACVCL010020696.1, read as the reverse complement.
AAGCTTCCTTCCACTGTCACAGAGCCAGTGACATCCATTCCTTCTCAAAACTAATGCAGTGTATACTTTCAAACAGTGAGTGAAAGCCAACCTCCTCCGCCTTAAGCTGATTTTGTTCATATATTCAATCACATCAGTGAAAAGGTAACTAGTAGAAAGAGGGTGTCTGTGCTTGTCACGGAGCTTCAGACCTCTGGAAGAGGACCAGTTTGGGAGGAAGTACGAACATATTAGGGGTAAGTTATAGTTGAAATGCCCTAGAGACATCTTAAAGAAGATAGAGGTTAGTTAATAGTTCCACGAGGAGATAGGGATTGCTGGCGAATATAGATAGTATTTGTACTAGCTGGTTTTGTGTGTCAACTTGACATAAGCTGGAGTTAGCACAGGGAAAGGAGCTTCCCTTAAGGAAGTGCCTCCATGAGATTCAGCTATAAGGCATTTTCTCAATTAGTGATCAAGTGGGGAGGGCCCCTTGTGGGTGGTGCCATCCCTGGGCTGGCAGTCTTGGGTTCTATAATAGAGCAGACTGAGCAATCCAGGGGAGGCAAGCCAGTAAAGAACATCCCTCCATGGCCTCTGCATCAGCTCCTGCTTCCTGACCTGCTTGAGTTCCAGTTCTGACTTCCTTTGGTGATGAACAGCAGCGTGGAAGCATAAGCTGAATAAACGCTTTCCTCCCCAACTTGTCCTTCGTCATGGTGTTTTGCACAGGGATAGAAACCCTGACTAAGACGGTATCACTCTAATGGGAGTAGAAGTTGAAGTACAGGACAGACATTAGTAAAGTGATGTTTGTGTGTGTATTTGTTTTGCCAAAATACATAGGACTCAGTCTTATAGAATTTTAATGCTGATTGGGTGAAGGTAACCGTTTGCAGGGAGAACCCAGAGAGCTAGAAGGAATACACAAAGAGTGCAGTGTTTCAACTTCAAGGAAAAGATGGGATGCTCAGTAGGGGGAGGTCTAGCAGGAGATGAAAGAGTGCGGAAAGATACAGACCCATCACATCTGGGGTCACAGAGAACTTTTGTTGTTCAGCTATAAACTTTAACTTAATGGACGTTTCAGGAACCCTTGCTTTCCTCAAGTCACTACGGGTTTCTGAGAGATGGAAGACTCTGCTCTCAAGAAGCTCGTGATTGACAGGGACACAGAAATGGGACACATAATGCAGACTGGCATAAATGTAAGGAGGTGGAGCAAAAATGAAATCCCAACTCCGTAACACAAAGGGATGAATTGATTTTGGCTCAAGAAACAATTGCCTAAGACTTTACTAATGTGGGATTCGAGAACTTTCAGTGGGACAGTGGATAATCAGGTAAATAAGCAACAACTAACTAGTTCCCCAAACCTTCCCTCACAGTGTAAGGCAGAACCTTCAGAACCCCCAAGTGTCACAACAGTGCCTTGCTTTTCTAGGTTTAAAAAGCTTTGATGTGAGAGATGGCTCAGCTGTTAAGAGCTCTGACTGCTCTTCCAGAGGTCCTGAGTTCAATTCCCAGCAACCACATGGTGGCTTACAACCATCTGTAAAGGGATCTGATGCCCTCTTCTGAAGTGTCTGAGTCACGTACATAAAATAAATAAATCTTTTAAAAAATTAAAAATTAAAAAAAAAGACCTTTTGATGTCCTAAGGGCACCAACACAGAAACAATCCCCCATTCAAACGGTATATATTGGCAAATGACATCATCTAGAAATTTGTCAATTGCTGCTGCTGAGTGTAGTGGCTAATGCATGCCATGCTTCCATACCCACGCATTCTCACTTGAGAATGGCATTTATTTATTTTTTTATTATTTTTAAATACTATATATCCTAGTTGTCTTTCTGTTGCTATGATAAAAACACAGACCAAAAGCAATGTGGGGAAGAAAAGTATTTATTTTGCTTCCAGATTCCAAAGCATCATCAAGGGAAGCCCATCAGGAAGTCAAGGGGAGTACTTAGAGAAAGGAACTGACGTGGAGACCATGGGAGAATACTATTTACTGACGTTTCTCCATTGCTCTCTCAGCTACTCTTCTTCTTTTATAAAAATTTATTTATTTATTTTTATTTATCCGCTTTGCATCCTATTACTCCTCGCTTGCCAGCCCCCCTCACAGTCTTTCACCCCATTTTTCCTACTCTTCTCCTTTGAGAGGGTAGAGGGCTCCCTGTGTATCCATCCCCCCACCCTGGCACATCAAGTCTCTGCAGGGCTAGGTACAATGGCAGCCCAGTTAGGGGAACATATATTCCACAGACAGGCAGTAGCTTTAGGGATAGCCTCTGCTACAGTTGCTGGGGGACCCACATGGAGACGGAGCTGTGCATCTGCTACATATGTGCAGGGTTCCTAGGTCCAGCCTGTAGTCTTTGGTCGGTGGTTCAGTCTCTGAGAGCTACAGGTTAGTTGACTCTGTTGGTCTTCCTCTGGAGTTCCTATCACCTTCAGAGCCCTCAATTCTTTCCCCCAAATCTTCCATAAAAGTTCAAAGCTCCATCTAATGTTTGGCTGTGGGTTTCTATATATGTTTTAGTCAGCTGCTGGATGGAACCTTTCAGAGGACACTTATGTTAGGTTCCTATCTATAAGCATAACAGAGTATCACTAATAGTGTCAGGGATTGGTGTTTACCCATGGGTTGCTTCTCAAGTTGGGCTGATCAGTGATTGGCCATACCCTCAGTCTCTGCTCCATCCCCTGTCCCTGCATTTCTTATAGAAAGGATAAATTTCAGGTTGAAAGTTTTGTAGGTGGGTTGGTATACCTATTGCTCCAATAGGGTTCCTTCCTGGCTACAGGAAGTGGCCTTTTCAGATTCCATATCTCTATTGCTGTGAGTCTCAGCTAAGATCTCCCCAATTGATTTCTGGGAAGCCTCCCCTCCCAGGTCTGTAGCACATCCTTGAGATGCCCTCACCTCCTCTACCACTACCTGAAGATTTCCATCCATTCTCCTGGCCCGCAAGCCCTCTGTCCTGTCTTTCTCCAGAACTTGATCCAGAACCCCACTCTCATTCTCCTCCCTATCCCCTCTCCCACCATAGGACCACTTGCCCAGTGGTTAACACACCCCCAACAATAGACTGAAGACTCACAACTCAACTACTACTAAAAAATACCCCACCAATGTGCCCCAGAAGCAGTGGCATAATTCACTGGTGGAGGTAATTCCTCAGTTGAGGTTTCTTCTTCCCAAGTGACTCTAGTTTGAATCAAGTTGAAAAAAAACTAACCAACACAAATAACTCCATGTTAACTTGACAAGAACATTATTATTAAATGATAATCTTCCCCTTTTTATTTATCCCCAAGATTTCATGTTAATCTCATGATGTAAAACACAGCATGGCTTTTAAAAGCCCACAATCTTTTTTAAAATGCTGTCATTTAAAAGTTTAATATCTCTTTAAAATATCACTGTATTAATTGTGTGCTTCTTGATGATTAGA